>JAHZNE010006063.1:0-47927 GCA_027744055.1 Callyntrura sp. NNG-2020
TTCTCTGCCGTGCGTGACAGGGAATGTGAGCGGGCTGCATCGGTGCCTCTTATAAAGGGGCAATGTGATATATAATACCACACTATCCTATCTTGATAATGGTTATTTTATGGGACAAGCCAAATTGATGATACAATAATAATAATTCCGGCCATAAACGAGAGATGAAATGACTGTCCGCCCGGCAGCAAAATTGCTGAAGGTGCAGGCTTCGTTTTACAAGATCACAATATTATTGTCCATGAAAGTGGTGGAACACATTCAAAGAGATATCCATTTTTCAAAGTAAACCATTTTAATTTTGTAAAGGGCTAAAGCTGGATGGAAGTGAACAGGTGTATCATCATCATCACCATCATCAAGAATATTACATCACTTTAGCCCAATATATTATTTTGCACAATTTTCTTATCTTCTCCTTTTTGAGAAATCTATTCAAAAATATTCACCCGGGCATAAAATAATTTTCTTTCCAAGACATTATTTAATATGCAGTGTAGTTTTAGTAATTCTTATATAAGCACGACCAACGAACACCTCTATAGGGATTCAGGTACAAAATAAAAAGACCTTCGTTGTCATCTTTTTCATACCATACCTTATTAAAGTGGTGTCCTTTTCGCTCTCACCATCTCTCTCTCTCTCTCTCTTTCTGCATGTTTCTGTGTGCTACTGCTATCACATTATGCCTTCCATGACACAAAACAAATTAGGTTTCATTTTATCCATGCCTCTTCCTGTTTCCCTTCTCGCTCTCCTTTCTGTCTCAGCTCTCGACTTATTTTCGTTTTTTCACAGAGAGCAACACACCGTTTTTGGATATTATCCACTTTTTCATCCAGTTAGTTTAGTATTTTACATTATGAAACTGCATACTTAAACAGGAACAAGCAGCAACTTACTCCATAGTACGTGGCTCTACTACTTGAAACATTTTGATGATGATAAACGTTGTTGTTTTATACCTATAAACCCGTGCACACTCTTCCTATACCGGAGAAGCAGGAGAAAGCCCTGGAGAGGGGGAAACTTCATGGCAGAGTAAAATTAAGATGATCCTTCACATTTCATACTTTGTATCTTGTCTGTCTCTCATATTCGCAGTAGTGTGTGTGTAGTGGGGATCATGATGATGTTAAAAAGCTGGTGATGATACTACATCTTACAGGCTCTTCTCAGAAAAAGTATAAGCAAAATATTGTGCGATATTAGCATCGACGGAAAAGAAAATTTTCAGGCAACAACAAGGGCTTTTTGCTTGCATAAGCATCCCGTTCTATATGGCACACGTAGGTTTCCTTGTTGTAAGCTTATTATTAGTTTTGTGTAATATGTGTCTATTATAGGCGCAATAGGGAAAAGTGTTTTATCAAATTTATAAGGATTATGTTAAACTTGATGGTCTGTACATTTCCACTGATGATGATGATGCTTCTGTTTATATGGCACTCTCTGGTCGGAGGGAAAAGTGGAATATTTCTAGTAGTGTCTCTGGTAGATAGCAACCTGTCATGCAAACACATTTAGAGGCATCTTCACCCGGGGTTTTCTATATATAACTCCACATTGGATAGTACTTCTGTCAAGAAATTTATTAAAATTTTAATTACTCATATCCACAGCATGTAATGCTAACTAATTGGACTCTTAAACTGTTGGAGGACTAAATGGATAGGTTCGAATGACTCAAGTGAAGGGAAATTGAAAGCTATAAAAAAGTGTACGAAAGGCAATGAGGCATGTCGACGTTATATATTATACGTAGCACTTCGTCTGTGGCTGCTTGTATAGGCATGTTCGGCACAACCACTCTCTGTGGAGTTTTTCTCTTGTACACAAAAATGAGGCGCAATATGAATTTGGTATGGTACACCGAACAAAAAGGAGGAGTCGTTGAAAGAGAGTTATTGTTTTTTTGGAGCACTGCAACTTCTAATAAGGTTCCTTGTTTGTGTGGTTTTATGTTTTTCTCGAGGAGGATTCCCACATTCTTCTTGAGCAAACGAAGCAGCAGCAGCAGTAGCATCACCACTACTACTAACATTGTTGTTACAATTATATGCTCAAATGATTATATCTTTTGGAGATGCTGGAGTACCATAAAAGTATCCTTCAAAAAGCACACCAAAAATGTTATAGACTTGTTTTTTCCTTATTATGCAATATCCCAGAACGGCGGGCTCTTTCAGCTTTCTTTTACGTTTGAATAATGAATGAATTACTGTTCAAAATTATTTTTGCCAGAATAAGCAATTGCGCAAAAATACAGAGAGAAACATGTAGGTATAGAAAAAATTCATAATAATATGCACATACATGCGTCATAAACCATATAGGGTCTTTTCTTCATAGGATGAACCACTTTTAAAAATTTCAGGCTTGATCACTCATCCGGAACGACGGTGGCGGTGTTTACCATGTCACTTACCGCACTTGCTTCCATTGTAATAATGACAATATCAGTAATATGAACATTTTTTAGGTAGACCGTGCATGTATACACATTCTCACTCTCCCCTGCACACACACACACAGACACCTTGTACCAATATGGTTATTGAAAGGGAGACGACATCGAGAGGCACACACACTGTTGACTGTGAAAAAATATGATATCATGGTAAGAAAAGAAGCACGCAGAGAGCTCACAGACAGTAATAAAAAATGAGTTTTATACTACAACGAGTATATTGCTTTTTTGTCCCTTCCTCTGTGCTCCTGGCTCCTGTTGTTACGTAAAGCATCCACTTACACTACTTCTCACTAGGATAGGATGTTTCTTTCGTCATGGAGTGGTGGTAGCAAGGCAAAAATGTAGAGTGTGGGGGCGAATTGTATTATAGGAAGTCTCCACGCGTTTTTACACGCAGGAAAAAGGCGGTCCATACTGGTCTTTAGTGGCATTAAGAAAAACGTAGGCCTACATGAGTTACTTGTTCTTGGGTATATATTTAACGCCCTGGTAGAGCATGCATTCATTAAAGTAGAGAGCCGCCAACTCATGTCCTGTTTGTGTGTGAGCAAACTGTGTGTATGTACGGACGTAACGTACGTAAGTACGTACGTATGCTGTTATTATCTAAATCGTTGTAACCTTCCCATATATATTTGAAGGCACAAATTAGTAGGATTTTTTATTACAAAATTATGTGTGCTGCAGTGTGTGTTTTAAAAAACATTCACATCACAAATTAAGGAAAAGAATTATTTGTTTTTAATAGTTTTCTTTTGAGCTCCCCAACCATTTTTTCGTAACATTAAGAATCAAAGCGATCGGAATAGACGGTGTGTGTGTATAAGGTTTACAGAAGATATTTTAGTACTGTGTGTGTGTGTATTAAGGGACTGTCGTCGGTACGTGTAACAACAACATTGGGTAAACAGAATGACAACACACTCAAAGGTAGTATGGGTATGTGTATATATACGTTCACGACGACGTATATATTGGTCTATTAAGGTTCTTCTTGACATTGTTAAGTCATACAAATGTTATTTTCGCTTTCCTCGCTTGGTTCATTCAGATGGCATTGGCTAGCCACGAAAACCGCTCTGGGAAACCAACGCCAGAAAGGGAACGACTATAATAACAACTGTAAAGGAACAACTTTGTCTAACCTTTCCCGAAACTTTACATCGCTCTGCGCCACATACGTAGTAGAGCTGTATGGAGCGGGTGTCGGTTGTGAGATACCTTTATTGGAGTTGTATGCAATGGACTACTTCCTTCCTTGTTCCTCACTCTGAAATAAACCCAATCTTTCTTCGGATGGGCATGTATAGATACAAATTTCAGACGATGATGCAGTTTCTGGGACTGTCTGTTGGAGAATAGAATTGGATAGTGAAATGATCAAGCTAATTTGAAATTCTCTTTCCTATTTCGCTAACATAAATCCTACGTCATTTTGTAGCTTTATAGAGTATATGTAACAGTGTTCAGGAATTCAAGAAGCATCAGGTAGGGTAGGGAGAGGGGTTTGCAAAAAGTCTCAAAGTAAAATTTACATGAACGAGTAACGGTTGAATTCAACAAGCAACAATTGTTGTGGATGGTGGCATTTCATGAACCTGTTGTAATAAACCTAAGCAAAAACGTTGTTTGTTTCTTTATTTGCAAACGCAATATTTGCTGGATCCTCTAAAAATACCGTATGGCATATCGATTTTATTTCAGGCGGATTTCCTATAAAGATTTGCAATATTTGCAGCCTTCTAAAGTCTACAAACATAAAATACTCTAAACGCATTGAATATTTTATGCTGTTTACGCGTACATACTAGTACATTGTATGTCAAGCGTAAAAGCTGATTCTGCTGTACTGTGAACTAGAATTAAACCTTAATGTAGAAAAGTAATTTTATTTTAGTGATAGCGCTCATGAAAATGTATGTTATTTGGCGATAGCTGTTCTATTTGATCGCCAGGTGCACAACACTAAGCCCGCATAATTCGAGCAAAACGAATTCTCAAAAATTTTGTATATGCATTATGTATTATACCCAGCATTAAGCACATATCAATGATTGATGGCTAATGACACTCTCGGTTCAACTGCTTCCCTTCTATAACATTGCTGTGAGAGAACATGTTGCGAATCCCATTCTGAAAGGATTATAAAGAATATTCTAATTCAAGTAAAGTCATAAAACTGTTTTGTCGCTTTCGTCTGCAAAGATACAGCTAGAATGATGATACGTTGTACATTGTATAAGAGACATTCCCCAAATGTCGTATAGAGGGCTGCTCTTGCATATGCTCGTTTCTCAGAACTCACGTTTTTCTGTGTGTGGCCTATAAACCCCTTCAAATAAACCACTAAATGAAAACCTCAAAATAAGTAAATTTCTTCATCACTTTTGTACATGGGTGGACCCAAAAAATACACACGCAATCAGGCAGACCTTTGGTGGTTAAACACGACGTGCATTTTTCTAAATGGTCCGTGCGTACCGCGCTATAGTCATAGCAGATTACATATATTACATGTATAGGTGTTTTCATATGCTGAAATTGGATGGCATGGTGGTGCTACTTATTTGCCGTAAACAAAAGAATACTAAGCTACACTTTTCTCTTGTTTTGTGGTAAGCACAAACACTATTATTATCATTACTACAGTATTATATTTTGCGTTATTGTGTGGGAGCTCAAGCAAGAAAGTTGCATTTTTGTATGTCTTCTCACACACATACCATACACTTTGTGTGTGACACGCCACGCCAATCCACTTGACTGTTGTATCTGTCTATGTACCTGGTTGATGTACAAGGTATTTTGCTGTAATAATGGATGGATGATGGAAAATGAGTAAAATAGAAAAAAACACAATTATTAAATTCTCTTTTATTTTCTCTCCTTATACAACACATGAATCTATCAGAGAGGCAGTAGTAGTAGTGGTAGTACGGCAGCCAAATAGCCGTCACAATAATGACAATAAAATTGGATTTGAAGCCATCATTAAAATCATCACCCATTACCACACACCACGCTTGGTCGCATGATGATGCTATCTATGCTTCGTGCCTTCAATTTTGTCATTAAATAACGCATTTGATGTCACTTGTACAACTCGTCATACTCATACTTTGTAAACATCATTTTGCTTCTGTTGGACACATTAACGATGTCATTGGCATGATGACTGTAACTACTTTCTTTTGACGTGAAGTATAAAACGTCTATATGGTGTATCAAAGGTGTACGGTGTATCCCTGTTGGTACCATACTGACTACATCGATTATCATTGTTGGGGTACTAAACAAAAGAATACGTAAAATTGTGGGCGTTTTTAGTCGCGTCTAACTTTTTTGGAAGTTTAGGTTAAGGTTACGTCTGTGTACGTAGTATAAAGTTACGAGGTGATTTTTAAAGTTAAAAGCGAATAATGAAAGTGAATTTAAAAGACTGGATGTCATCATCGCAGTAACATATATTCATTTTTGTATCATAATTGAAAATAAAATGAAATTGAAATGAGTTTTTATTGTTCGCTGAGATTTCCTGCGCAATTTATTTCAGGAAGTAAAGAAATCAATTTACATTTTACTTTTGACTGTGTATACAACTGCCTAAATGAGTTTTACTGGGAAAGTTAATTTATTCTCGAATTGAAGTCCTGATTTTGAGTAAATTAGCATATTCATTCCCACTCAACGGTGGGTCATTTTTCCGCACTTGTCTTTGATATAAAGTCGTCACTCAGTTCGATTGAAGGTGTTGGCAAATTGGTTTGTATTGTTGTCAAAAATTTCAACGACTAATGAGTAAAATCTTGTGAATTGGTATTGTGAAGGCGAAGTCGATATTCACACCTACGGTTTTGTCTAACAACATATCCAGTAAATACCCAGTAGTGGTATAGACATTGAAATGAACTTTCATACAACATACGTACCTACCTATTCGTCACATAAACTAGGGGCATGAGTGGCATGAGTAAAGTTCGTTTTTGAAATGCAAGCTTGGACCAACGTTGTCGGAGAGAGTGCTGCAACCCCGCGGAGCATTCTCAGCAGGGTGAGTTTAGAGGGTGAAATAGAGGGTTGAAACAGGTTTGGAGAGAGGGCATCTTCATACTCGTTTCAAACTCATCACTTTTTAGCCAGCACAACACACACACGTACAGGGGATGGTTTTCATTGTTGAATGAAACATCCGAGGTAAAAAGCATTACTGCTTTGCACAGTCAGTACCAACTTGAGCAAAGAGGGTGAGCCAGCAGACGTATTTCCCAGTTCGTTGGTGGTGCTGGGCAGTGGACGCTGGTATTTATAAAAATCATTAGGATTGCCAGTAGTGTACGGGTAAACATCCATTGTATTCCCAATACAAAAACGTTGATGGCTCGATGACTGGTAAAATGAATGAAAAAGACGTACCAAAATTTATTAATGAATTAAAAGTGTAGACATTCAAGCCACGATCATCTTACAGTACACAAATTTTTGACATCAATACAAAACAATCTGCCACAAGTTCAAATTCCTTCCTGTCATTTCTTTGTACTTTACGAATTTCTACAATTTCATTGCCATTCTTGCGTGATGTTGTATGGCATTGCTGCGAGCTCACTGTATTTCAGTAGCCTCAAGCTTCTCTTCTGAAGGGTGTTTGTAAAAATTGTCATGATAGTCGTCAAGTGAGTCATGCCCCGTCTAGGAGAGCCCAGCGGGGCTTCAATGTATAAACATTGTTTTCTTTTCAGTCTCACATCCCATTCTTCTCTGTAACTCATCATTCTCTCGTTGAACGCAGCGTCTTCGGCATTTTCATTTTTTTGCAGCAGTAACCCCAACAGGTTAACGAGTTGAGACGTTTTTATTTGAAGAGAAATAATAACGTTTAAGTTTTCAATCATTTTCGAGAAGCAATTATTGTAGCAATAATAATAATATAAATGACTTAGCATATGCAGTGAAGTAAATCTTCTTGGAACTTTGTTCTATTTACTGTTTATATCAATTTTTACTGCAGGATGAATGACGGACGGACGTATTTGGTAATACCACGTAGACATCTTCACATCTGGTTTAATTGTCTCAAAAATGCAAAAAAAGTTGCGGTGTCACTGTTGGAATTTCTGCGCCTTTTTCATACTGCTGCTGCTATCCCGTCGTCGATTGATTAAGTTTTTAACAAAATTCTAATAATTATACGTGTACGCACACACGAGTAGTCAGAGTACAGTAGGTCAGGATCAGTGAGTAATTATTTCATAATAAGCGATTTTTCAGTCTTTCATTACAAAGCAACTAAATTATAAAAAAAATTAAAAGTAAAAAAGGTCCATTTGTGTGTTTTTCTGTCAGGCGCAGGTTAATGAAAGAACCACATAACATTTCTAGCAACGTCGACTTGTATGCATTCTGACAGTAGAAAACCTTTTCGTTTCAAAGCTGGTCCCAGGTAGGTAGAAAGATCTCCCACGACGATATTTGTAATAGGTTGACGGATAATTTCGAATGAATTTGTGACTCAAAAAATGAATCCTCGACTGCTGTCTCAGACATATTATCCATATCTTATCTTGTACACTTTGTTCATTGAATGAGTACATTTCTAATAAGGAGCCCCACACACAGACATCACCAGTAATCATCAAAATGCTTTATTTCCTTCAAATATTCAAAACAGATTCGAGATTTAATAATTATCGCTTTTCAGCTCTCTTCTGAATGTCAAAATTGCGTTGAGAAGCCGAGTTACTTTTTTGTGTTGCGGTCCTCCACTACTAGGAGTCAGCACGCTCCATTTCTATTGAATCATCAAGTAAGGTAGTCATGTGCATGCGTGAGTGTGTGCGTGAACATGGGATGAAGTAATATATCTACTCACACAATTTATTACCTGGCTACCTATCTACTTAATATATTCCTTTCTGTAGCCAGTGATGATGACCAATGACCACCTTATAGATGTACACACATCATCTGGGATTGCATGTGTTAAAGAAGCTGATTATAAGTGCGGTTTTGACATGACATGACAGGGAACAGACGAGGTATATCTTCTTAAGTGTGTTGTGACCTCCGAAAAAAGGTAGGAATTTTTTCTTCTACGATGAGAGGAGGTACTCCAGACAGATTATATCAACAGATCACAATGATCGGACGATGATGACGCTTTGGCTTTAGTAGAAAAGGTTGCACCCATCCTTTCATCCACTGCTACACCCGGTGTTGTGTTGTTCCTTGCTAATATACATGTATCCATGTATTTGTACTATTGTGGCAGCAGAGCAATCAAGTAATAATAATAACGAAACAGACTACATTTGACCACCTAGTCTTAGTTCAATCAATAACAAGACAAGCAATATGTGAAGGTGTTTTATCTTCATCTGCTCCAGATCATGCATGTTTATCTAGAAAAGACAGTCCGCCCATCTCCCTCTAGAAAACAGACGTTTGAATATCGAAAGAAAAAAAATTACTTGAAAATTACACATGTGTACATGTGGAAATTATCGTATGCTACAGTGCATATTATACATGCATATATAGGTAGGTAGGTAGTTATCTTGTCACTCTTTCTGGAAGAAAAGCCATGCAGCACATATTGTGTGTGTTTGCTGAAAAAAATGTTTTAATTATCATTTATTTACCACATTCGCAAGAAATTTCTCAATCCATGAGAGAAATTATCATTGTTGTTTGAAAAAAAAATGTACGGCTTTGCTTGCGTTTGGCTCAAGTTGGTTAAGCTATTAGGGAAAAAGATAAATACCTCGTGTCTGTTGAATAATCCATTGGAAAAATAAAAATTGCCGATTTTTTCCTTACAAATATAATGAAAATGACGATTGCGTGTCGGAAGTATCTAGGTGTGAATCGAAAGAAAGCATCAGCAATTGAGTTAAAAGCTTGTATGTGTATAGTGGTTACGTACCTACATACGTATATGCATATTTCTGTAAATGAAATAACCCCTTCTGTTCACAATTCGCCCGTCGTTCATTATCTTTTGAAAAAAAATCTCTTTTTTCATCGCATGCTACTCTGTTGCAGGCAAAGCGTGCATTATAATTATGGAGAAACCGAAGATTTTTTCAAATCTATGAAAAAATTTTTCGACCATTTTTTCGAAAAAGTAATTAAGTTATAGTTAATAGCTCATTAAGAGTACATTTTTTCGAGCTTTAAACCAAATAGTAGTGGCAGCGGCCCTTTCTTGTGTACGCTTTCTTACACATGGCTCTTGTTGATATGCATATAAATATGGTGAACAGTAACAATGAACGTTGGACGTTCATTTTTGGTCGAAAAAAATCCTCCCATGAGATCCGGCATCTGTGAGTTAAATTAAGGTGAAAACTGATCAAGCACCAGGTACCCCGGCAGGATATATGTACATGTATATGAATGTGTAAGTGTCATTAAAATTCATGAGCCATGGATTTTTTTCGTCTCGATTTCTCAGTCAGTTGTATGTTTTTACAACAGCAATTGTCGCTTAAGTTTCCTTAATTTCTTTGTACAATTTCCTTTTTTTGCTTCTGCGTACATACATTGGACCCGTGCAGTTGTTTACGGTAATGACGTTTTTGTAAATGACCGTCGTCCACCGAAAAAAGGCGGTTGAATATCATACGTAATAGTGTTATTGTTTCCTCGTATGGTACCAAAACAAGCATCGTAAGCTTCAATTTTGTGTCATTAAAAATAAACCGTTGAAAAAAAACCAACCAAAATCGTTGTTAGCTACTGCTGTTCAATGAAAGCTTTAAGTACCTAGTCTCGCCAAACCTGAGGGGATATATGAACGTAAAATAAACATCAGAAATTCTATAAACACCAACTGCTTTAAATGTGTAACCGTTATACTTATAAATGAATAATAATAAAACTGCATTTATGTGCTACGCACCGAAATGCTGAGGATCTGTTCAAAGAACTGAAGCAGCAGCATCAGCTTACCAGATTCGGGATGGACGGCTGCTCGCAATATGCAAATGAGTTTAATAATTTTTATTTTTTCGGATTTTTTTGTATCAACCCTCATTCACTTGCTTCCCTTTTGTTTCATCCTCAGTGGATGCCCCGATCGTACCTACTTTTGTCCCTGCGTGTCTACATAGGCATTCGGACAAATACGTAATAACGTGATATGGACGTAAATGGCGTAAAATACAAGAAGTATATTTTGTGCTAAGTAGACTTTATGTATTTCAGTTCAGTACCTATTAATGTTTTCCCAATAGTTGTAACATTTACCATCAATGCGATCGACTAGTGCATTTAAAAAGACGTAGAGTTTTAACTTATCCATGAAGTAAATTTTATTCTCTCGAAATAAAAAATAGATTTAAAAAACTAAAATATATTATGAAGGGAAATTATTATTATTTTTATTAAAAAACCGCAAACAAACATTATCCGTAATTATAGAATGAGATCATTGATCATCATGATCATTAGCGATAAATATATAGGTTTGGACAAAATATAAAAATGGATACAATTTTTACATAATCAACACCCGTATGCTTATAATTTTTTCCTGCATTTGATAAATCCATCAGTTTCTTGTTGAAGATTTGAAACCTGTAGGTAAATTATTAATAGTACAAACAAAATAGCTGATTTGGCAAAAAATGAAAAATTAATATAATGTTAAGTTTGAGCAAACTGATATAATTACTCAACGTCTCGTATATCATGCACTCATTCTCATCAGGTTATTTTTCTCAGATGTGAGTTTCAGTGTGATATGTATTCCTTGTGAATCCGCGCAACATAAATTTTATACGTCTTTGGATTTCTCGCGGTTTTTTGTACAAAGCTATCATTGTATGATGCATTTTGAGATGAATTACTTGAGTGTACACTGCACTGACATTGTCTCATGCATATTTATAGGATCAGGAGAAGCCCCCTCAGTAAAAAGTCCAGCAAGACCACATCTACAGGATACAGTAGCCTTCATACCCATTCTCGCCTTCCCTTGTATAGAGTCCTCCGGACTATGTAGAATAACGGTTCTTCCCTTCTTAAACTGTTTGTACTCATTACGAAAAATGTTTTGTGAGATCGGTAGAAGAGAGGTTGCTTATGGAATTTAAGAACATTTTTGGCAGGTTGTATTAAGGACAATCATCGTCTCCTCTTCACTTCCTCGTTCTTATACACGGTAATAATTTGCATATGTATTCTCTCACCGTCACCGTCAATAGGTTTATCATCATCGTAATCTTTTTGTTGCATCTCGCTTTACTCTTTACGTGTACACAATACGCACACACACATCGTCTTGTGTACGTGATCATAATATTACATCTGTGATTGAGTGTCGTCTCCTCATTCGGTTCCCAGTCCAGCTTCTATGTTGCACAGTAATATATCTCATGATTAAGGTTCTAGGCACTCTTGCCTTGTCTCGTTTCTCTGCCAAAAAGTCCCAAGTTACTACATTCGATACATACAAAGTCGTACGCTCCTGCACTATCAATTATAACGACTTTGTCGCAATGAAACAGGAACAGGATGCATTTATGTTTTCTTTAAATGCATATTACTGTGTGACTGCAGTTGCTCTCTGTAAATTTTTTCTTTTAAACTATTCGAGCTCTAAATAAAATCTGAGTAAATAATAATAATAATAATAATAATAATATGTGAGAAATTCTATATGAATGGTTTGAGATTCTCGAATTGAGAAGTATGAGCATGAGTGATAGATATGGTACGTGTTTTAAATAAGTTCATGTTTTGCTGAAAATCTTAAGACGTGTGTAGGTAAGGAATAGACAATACTTGCAGTTTTGTGAACATTATCATGATGATTTGGCTTCGACTTATGACATGACATTGGCTTTGGTGACAAGAACAACAACATCGCAGTTTTCTGATGTTGTCCTAATCTGAATTCTACATTTTTAATGAGAACTTGAAAAGGCAAGCTTATTGTAATATGGTTGCAACCTGCAATGGTAATGGCACTGATGACCATTACAATGAAGAAGGTGCTCATTTAATTTCACCAGGTATGGTTTCAAAGACCTAGACCAGTAATAAGCGCAATCACTCAAAAAATTGTGACAGCCATTCGAGATTTTCATTGGCTTTGCAGTGACAATCACTGCGATAACTTTCGAATGTGAAAAATATCCTGCTACATATATATATACATACATATATACTCGATCAAGTGCGAGCAAGAAAAATCTTGATTCAAATCTAAATTTGCGTTTGTAAATTATGTGCACAATGCTCATACGTGCTCATCGTTTGCCCATACTTCAATTGAGTTTTTATCTAATAAACATAAAACATGCCATGCCATAAAACTGAGCAGAATTGTAAATGATTTAAAAAGCTCACAAACTTGCTTCTTTTTGTTGGAGCATTTTATTGGTATTTGGTCCATGTTACCTTTTAGATTAAACACACGCATAATCATATTATTATTATTTATTTGGAGTAGGCAACTCATCAATCATTTGTCAATCACTAGATGGGAAGCATGAAGACACAAAACCAACATGATTTGCTTGCCTCATCAGCATGTAAAAAGAGTTAATCATTTTTGCATATCGCCTACACGATTATTCCTCTCTCATTGACCATGTCGACGGGAGAGTGGAGTACAAATACAAGACAGAGTAAACTTCTTACAACGTTGTAAGTAGAGAGTACCCATATTATAGCTCAATTCATGTTGACACCCCCTTTGACAAGTGGACAGTCTTGTTTTTTATTATTTAAACTTTCATTCGGATTTTTTTTTCTGCAGTTTTATGGACGTAGGATAATTATCATCTCTGTCGGTCGGCTAGACTGGCTCTTATTGTCATTATGCCACTTTTTCTGTCTCTGACGCATGATAGATAAGCAAAAAAATGTATGTGTGCACAAAGCGCATATAAATAAACTATTTTGTGGATATTAGGGTTGTATTTACGTTTAGTGCAATGGGTCCCACAAAAAAACAACCTTTTTAATGCCTGGTCGACTTGGTTCTTATCTAAAAAACGACGAAAAGTGGCGACGAATTTTGAAACATGTACAATTATTGCTTTATAATGTATGCAAGTGAGATTTTAATCATGGATTATTTGCTTTGTTGTTTTTCAGGTAAGAGGAGAGCAATCTCATTTTTTGATGGTTACATTTTTCCTGGCACTTTCTCATCATCACCACTTTGCATCTGTATTCAAAACGCTTTGCAAAAATTTTCCATCAATGTCAGACCCGTACAAAGAGAAAAGGAGTCCTCTGACCTCAATAATAGCTCTTTCTTCTTGATTGCCAATATTCGTTAGGGTGTCTACCAACAACAGCAGACGCAGCAGTAGCAACAACACCCAACACCTCTCTACTACTGGCGTTACAATTAGAACAGGTATTAATTATACTAGTGCAAAAAAATTACTCGAGACAAATGGCAGCAGATTGTTAGATGGAGAAAAACGATTTAACTAGAGCAGAAATGACTCTATCTCTTTCGTTGTGTAATGTACTTGCACGCTACAGGTTTGAAGATTGAAGTTATTTCCAAAGATAATTATCATTACTCCTTTCTCATCTGCATAAGGTTTTCTTCAAGTTTGTAAGAAAATGCGTGTCTGGAGACACTCATCTTCTTTGCATTATTATCCCCTAAATTCTTAATTACTGCTTTTTTATTTACCATTAATTACATTTCGGTTTTTTCAAACTGCCGAAAATCCATCTGTGACTGGACAACATTCATTAATTCATTAAAAGTGTTTATTTCTATGTTATGTTATACAACAACATGGCTCCCTATTGATTCAATTGCTGAGAGAACATCGATTTTTAAGAAGTGAACAAAAAGAACGCAGTTGCTGTTGTTGTTGTCGAGCTGTAGTTAATTTGAAAACACGTTCAACTATAGGCAACCTTGAGCGATAGGGAGGAGGAAGGTAGTAGAAATGGTATAAAGGTAAAATAAAAACTCTGGAACAATGGGAATCTTCTATTAAACCGCGCGTCCTTATTAAAATCACCACGCAAGTCGCGACTGGATTACAAGAAAGAATGCTAAAACGAATACGGTAATGTAAAAAACAGAAGATATATTCACTTGATCATGCTATCCTTGCATTCTCGATTCTGAGTGGAATGACTTGCAGGAATCCACTTTGTACTTTTAGTTACCAGCTAAAGCCCCATTTACATTGTGACTTATTCGTTCCTGTTCAGAGGCTGTTAATTGAAATTCGAGCGCATTATGTAATCGTATGTAGAACAGTGTGAAATATTAATGCATTTGGCAATCATCGTCGCTTTGAACTTGAAACGTCTCATTTGCCGCACGTATGCTTGGATTAATTAGATGTTTCTACCGTTATCAGTCGCTTATAACTCAGCAGGATATACAACAACAAGAGTAAACTTTTTTCTTAGGCTTTGGTTCAAGGCCGCCACTCATATAAACGATAGTTTTTCCTATTAAGAGACCGTCGTTTTATACTCCAGTACGATTTCCCCCCATAAAAACAAGATTATTTTTAATGCAATTGTGTTATATCAATTAAAGAATTAGGTGATGGAAGCCATTTTGTAGAAGAGATGCGAGATTTGTTCACGTTCCTCCATGGTGCACATTAAATACAAAACATCTGCTGATATAAGTCTTTTACACCTTTGGTTGTCTTTTTAAAAAAATAGTAAAAATGATTTCAGTTGCCAAAAGTTCCATTACGCAGCCAAGCATTATCTGTTTTTTTGTAGTCACAAATGCATAACGTAAAATCTCGGATACTCCTCGAGTAAGTAGCACCCCACCAGAACGGTTGCCAATGCGTGTACGTCATTGTCCATTAACAGGACAATATAAGTCGGTCGTCGTTGGATGTAATAAAAAGGCCTGCATTTTTATAGATTATGCATTTTTTCGAAAAAATTGAATAACATGACACTTGTGTCCGTTCATTGAAACTGGCTGAACACCGGCCTTTTACTCTTTCAGTGGAGACTGTTCTATGCTGCAGACAGACTGCCGGTGTGCAGTGTTTCATATACGGCTTAAAGCAGCCCAACCTAAAAATCCATGCACACAAACAAACACCCTTGCTTGCCAAAATGAAACTTTGTTCACGCGTAACGCGTCCGCGCTTTGTACGTACGTGGGCAACACACTTGCATTCCGACAGATGCACCTCTGCGAGATTCCCTTCCCTAAACCTATATACCTATGAATAGAATGGACAATGGACATTTTTTGACCGAAAATCTTTTGTCAGAGATTTTTACAAAAATTTACATGAAAGCAAAATGTAAATGGGGAAGGGAAAGACTGTCTGCAAGCTTGGTACGTGACTGCCAGACCCCATATATTACGTACATCATCATCACAAAACAGTCACATCTACTACTGTGTCGTACCTACCAACTTTATGTTTTAGTGGACGAAAACAGCATAAAAGTACTTATTCGCCACGCCATGTATGCATCTGCCACTCTTAATTAATGTTTGTTTTAAAACAGAAAAAACTCGTATAAATTATGAAATGCTAAATATGTGTGATTTTTTTCCTTGTTTTACAAATACATGTAGTCAACGTGCACCATGGTATGTGGCATAGGTATGCATATATAAGCACACAGCGAGGTGTACAAGCTCATTAAAGAGAGATATGCAATAATGATATATCATGATCTCGAGAGAAATAATCACAAGGTAAAAAGAAGATCGCTCTTCATCACCTTTGATAATCAACATCCTGCACATCGCCATATATTCTAGTTGGTCATACATTATTTTTCTCCTTATCAGCGCTCGTTTTCTCCACACATATCTTTTCTTTCAGAACGCATATATGTACACACAGACATAAGTTTCCTTGTTCTTGGTTGTACATCATTCCCCTTACTATATTTTGCAGCTAATCGTAAAAGAAAATTATACTTGCCTCACATCTTGTTTCCTTCCATGGCATTGTCATTGACATTATACCACTACCAGTTGATCTTGCGATGAGGCAAGAGACATTCTTCGTTCCACCTCTAGTCATTGACTGACTGGGTTTCAGCAAGTGAATTAATGATTGTCTGTCTGTTTCACAGATAGTTGTTAACCCATAGCGTGTGAATGTATCTCGTAAGTGAATATAAAATGTTTTACTTTACGGGTGCTTATGTCTTCGAAGCGTCTCTGATATCGCTATGCAGTTAATTACCATACTGCAAGCCCATATACCAAAAGAAAGTCCCTTCATCATATTATTTGTCCATAAACAGTTGTATATGAGTCGGGACAATTTTACAGAAGGTAAAGCATTAAAGGTTGCCTGTTTTAGATATGAAGGGAGCTAGTATTTGAATCAATACTCAGTCAGTAGCATTACATTAATCTGTATTATAAAAATACACGCACGACACAGAGACTTGGGTAATCTACGTATTCTCGTGTAAGGTAAGCTCTGCGATCTCATATGTAAGTAGAAATATGTTAAGAAAGGCATGACAGAGAAAGAAAAAATAATTTAGATAGGTTGAAAAGGAAAGAAACTCTGCTCTGGTGATACAGCAGCAACTTGATTACAATCTAAAAGGGTAGGATCAAATTGTTTGTTTCTTTCATGCATATTGATAAATAGCGTAAAAGTGATGTGATGATGATGATGTTGATGATCTTTAGCAAGAAGAAGTGTAATACCGTATCATCCCATTCACTCACGTTGAAAATGTATCCTCCTTAGTTTAAATACGCGTAAGCTACATTGCGTATCGCCCCAGTGGTGGTAGCGATATACACAGCCCACAATGTGATGTGTTTTCATTCGGATTTTTATAATACCAAGTTACCTAATAATCAAGAAGTGCAGTGGCAACCTTTTTTACCACAGTAACATATCTGTCTGGCTTTGGGGAGAAAAAGTGCTCTGCCGTGATGTAGCAGCATGGCATACCTTTAGAGGTATTATGAAACTCATGGTATTACAAATGTAGATGCAATTCTCATATCGTATCGCAAGGCATTAAGGCTTTAGAGTTTACACTCATTTTTTCCACCAAGGCTCATACGTGCATCGCGTATATTGTATACCTATATGCACACAGAGGCGAATTAAGAGAGTCCAGAAAAAGGAGAAATTTTTTTTCAACCAGCCCATAATAGAAAAATACACACACAATAGCACACCTCTCTTCTTCTTCTTCCTTGCATGCGATAGTAAGGCAACTCGCACAAGGCTTGAGCCCAAACACATCACCATCGTAGTAATCGTAAATAAAGGCAAACTGTAAGCGACAAGAGCGAGAGCAGCACAATTTTTATCAGGGGGCATTATAAAGCAAAATCAAAAAATATAGAGATACAGAAGAAAAGAAAAGGAACCGGTTTCTCTATAGATAGATACAGAAAAAGAGACCAGCACCATCATCGCTGCTATCACAGAGATTTTTTCTTTTCTTCGTGGAAGTACCAGTACCAGTAGTAGAGCCGTCGTAGTAAAGTAATCCCCCTCTACTTTTTATCTCACGTCTCTTCTTGTCCACGCACACGGAGAACGAGTCCGCCAGTAGAGTAGAAAAAAGATAGATTGAAATTATAAAAAAGCATACGCAAGCAAATCAGACTCTCACTCAACTCAACAGCCCATTGTCCATGGAGGCACGTTTTTCATTTTTTAAAAATTCTTTCTTTATACCTGCCTCACTGACGTGAGCAAGAAAATATCCCTTGCTACCACAACGTTTTCTTCAATTGGGCTGACGACCGAGCGGTGTGTTGTTGAATGGTGAGAGGAGTGAGTTAGATTTTTTCGAATGCAAATTAGGCAGGGCAGCCCAATGTCCATTTTTATACGAGTCCAATATAATTGAGGCGGAAAAAAGCAAGGCAGCAGGGCTGTTACTTCCCCCTTTGCAGTACAGCAAAAAGCAATAGAAAAACAATTACGAAAAAATCGCTTTTTTATCCCGGTTTTTATCCTTTCTCACTCGCCAGCCCGCTCGTTGTTCCTTCTCAAATGTCAACTTTTTTCTGCATCAATGATAATAAGTAAACCACTACGAGTCAACAGTAACCGGCTGCAATAATAATTATAATCGAAATATATATACCTACAAATATATCTGTATATATATATATACACACACTGGTTCCTATCTACTACTATGCCCTTATCTTATTTTTATTGTTAAATAAAGTATACGAAACCTGCATAATGATAATAACATTATAATACTTGTTATATAGACAAAACTAGTGGTTGTGGTGTGTCTGTGTGCATCTTTTTTTATACAAGAAAAAGTTGTCTCTTAAAACTCAAGTGAATGTGCATTGTATTTTAAGGAAAAAAACTGGACGTGTTCAATAAGTCAAGTGTTACTATTGCCGTTCCTTGTTGTGTACCATACATTCTTTTGCTGATGGTGATGCAATTTATACTGTTTTAAATACCTCATTAGTACCCCATTAGCCGGCTTAATGCGATTATCATTTTTTGCTTGCCAAAAAATGTGAATTTTTTGTGATGTGAAAAATCATGATTTTTCGCAACATCATTTCCTAAAATTAACAATTTTTTTTCTGCAACACGTAAACGCGATAATTTGCAATAGGTGTGCAAATTGTGTTATCAATAAAACACTGTTACATAAAGTGCATTTGTAACATTCAATCGGGATAAACGACGTTGTTTTGCATTTTTTAAATCACCTATTCCGTTTTTACGAACACGAACAAAACATCAGTGATACAACGTTCGAAAGACATGAAAAAGCTGTCCACGTGTAAGAGAACAAGACGTGAAAAACTGCAAGATTCATCTTCTAGTCTCCCACTCTCTTTCACCGCACCACACAGCTGAAAGTGACTGACGTATCGTATCATCATCATCAATCGTCGAGCAAAATCCAAGAATCTATACAATCTCTGATGCTTTGTTGATGTAAGTTTACTGATCGTTTTATTGTTGTTTTTTTGCACTCCTATTTTCATTTCTTGTGCATAGTATTATTATATTATTATGCTTCCGTACATTGTTTATAACAGGAGCCTACCAATTTCTTAAGTGCTGATACATTCCACGCGCTTTTTTACTGATGTGCTTGGAATTTTCTATTTGGTCAAATTATGATAAAAATTCGTATCAACCAAAAAAGTGAGCAGATTCACACATATCAAGCGAAACTTAAATATAGATTTAGCAATAAATATCTCATAGTATGCAGCGCAGCGATAAGCTAATTTCTTTCGGAGTGTAATACTTTTAGGGTAATTTTAAGTGTTTACGAACCATGTAGCAAGTAGAATAGTAATATGTATAGAGGTTCTTCTTGTTTCACGAGGGTGTTTATATCCACAAAACACTCTACAGGACGGCAACAGTCTACCACAACAAGATGCAGTGATACATATTAAACAAGACGGTTATGCATACATACATTCAAATGCACGCCCATACGCACAACACCATTGCGCCTTTTTCAGGTGAAATGGCTTTTTAATGTTAACCCGTAAAGGAGCAATATACGCTTTTTTATCAACAATTATTGTTCAGCTATTTCACTCAGCGTGACCAGAAGAAAAAAAAATACAACAGCATCTTTTTATCTGGCGATAAAGATCTGAAAAAGTGTAGGGTAAAAAATTATTATCTTAAATACAACCGTAGATTGTTAGGACGATGTGATCTCAAATGCTAAAATTAAGTTACGTTATAGATGCTAATATTGGTAATTGCTCGTAGTAAATGCTGTTTTCTTGAGCGTTTCTCGTAAAATTGCAAGGTCTCGTTCTTTGACCTGATGAAACGGGGGAAGGAAATGGCTTTCGGTGAGGTCTTGATTGTAATGTGTGTGCGATGAGTGTGTGTTTGTGTGTGAAAAAATAATGTGTCTACAGTTTGCATTGATAGACAGTAACATATATCATTAAATGGCAACAGGAAATATTCGTACTTTTTTTCATCAAACTGTGAATTCCATTAACATTAAGAAACGTTCGGTTGTTGATGAAGGAGGAACCATCACGCATGAGCATGTACACATGTAAAATATGTATCTTTAAAATCATCATATTTATGGGCTAAAATGAGTAATAATAAATTATAGATGCGTGTAAAATGCGTTCACTTCAGGGCGAGAAAGAGTAGAGAAAGAGAGGGAGAGAGATAAAAAATGTAGGTGCAAAGTTTGAGCAAACACAAGCCGGGGAAAAATACTTTTTGTTGTTGTTGCTTTCTATTTTAGCTACAGTAAATCATGACCAACTGCCAGCGTTGATAATAATACTGCAATAAAACAATCAAAATTAGAGACTGGTTTGCAGTCAAAATGTCCATTTCTAGCCACCAGTCAAAACATATTTAGACCGGCGTGTCGGATGCTTCATAGCACCGGTAATATCATGAAAATTGATCATTTTCCCTTCAAGTTAACCTTTTTGAGGGAGGCTGGCTGGGATGAGTGATAAAAATGACATGGTTTGAATGCAGCCACGTAATCAAAAGGCAGTAGCCAGAGAGAAGAAACTCGGTGGGTGAAAAAACGTGATCAGGGTTCATTATTAATCGACAATTTTCTTGGTTTTTGGCTTCTCCGCTTTTCTTGTCTTCCTTCTCAAACAAATAATAATAAAAGTAACGTCGGATGCAAAGCAGGAAGCTAGGAGGCATGCGTTATTTTACTTAACATAAAAAAATAGATAACTACCACCAAGCTACCACACACTCTACAATGCATGTACATTAACGTTTGCATCAGTGCAGCAGCACCGTAGAATATAGTCTTGTTGCAGCGAGAAAGAGTTGATACGTGGTAATTACTCGTTACATTGTCCATTGTTAACTTATTATTGCTGTTGCATATTGCATTTAAGCATTTTACAATATGTGCCCTTTATTGTGCACTGTAGCGGTACACAGCCCGTTCTCTTTTTGCTCTTTATTTTTTTCACCGTTTTTATCAATACATGTTGAAAGGAAGTGGTCAAAACATTAGCATAAACTTGGTCCACGCACAGTGGTGTGTATTGTGTATTCATTGAAGGATCAAGAAAAGATCAGAAGTTTTGGTCGAAGAATATTTGTAAATATAGCATTGGCAGCACTTTTATTTAAAACATATATGATTTGAACGAAAGGCCAACTTCACGTGTCAGCATTATCTCACTTTCCTCCAGGTTTTATTGTATCGCAATCATGTCTTATTATACGGGCTCTCGTCCAGTAGTCACCAGTTCAGCAGGTCTCTGAAAAGTGGACTGTTAGCTCACTTCGCTGGTATATGATTATTATTATCATCATCTAGGGCCGCCGTCACCACCACCACCACCACCGTGCTCATGTTAGTATACAAACTTTTAGCTTTCGGAAGTCTGGGTCGCAGTATAACCACACACTCGCCATCATCAGAGAAATACGTTGCACTGCAATCTTGTAATTGAGTCAGTCGGGATGAACTTATTTTGTGTAGGTACGTCCACTAAGCTTACGTATGTCAATATAGTTGAAAACACGTTATATTATGCTTGCTGGCTGCTGTTGGTCGCTTTACTAGGAGTGGGTCACTTGCTCGCTTTATGTTCATGTACAAAAGCTGACTTTGTATTAGAACAACCGCTCGGCGACTGAGGCAAAAATGTTTTTCTTTTACTTCCGTTATATGGTAGTTAATCGTGAATTGCTGATATCCCCTCGTTAACATAATTGGTAAGGTAAAAACGCGTACAAGTATCGAACATGATCTCGTATTTCAGTTTTTGGGAACACGTACATACACAAAAACGTTCGATCTAATTCTAGCAGCATTTTTTGGCTTGACTTGTGAGATGAAATTGAAATAATCGTTGTAATGATTCTTGTAGGCTTGATTAAACCCGTCGTCATCCTGTGAGAAATTCGTACATGACTGAAATAAAAACACATTTTTTTCTCTCACTCTTTCTCCCTATGATTGTATAAAAAAGAACGTAAGATTATTATGTAATTTCAATCCTTTCCATTTAAACAGAGAAAACTGTGATACACAAGGTTTTTTCCCTGCCAATATAATGTTTTTGTTTTAGTTTTCGATAATGTAAAAATTACAATGTAACATCCTGTCTAAAAAAAATGGGAGACATGCAACGCGGAATGAATGAAAAAATATATGGGGTTCCGTTTTTTCTCGCTCTCGCATTTTGTAGGGAGCTCCCGATTTTACTCATTTTTCCGCTATGGATTTTTAATGGCGACTCGGATAAAAAATGGACGCTCCTGACATTTATTTACGTCACAGGTCTCTTTTTACCATAGTACACACATGAAACATAATATTTACTTTGTTCGACTCGACGGACACAAGATCGCATTTTTCATTATGCACATGTTCCCTTTGCAGCATTTGTACATTTTTCCTGTGATGATGTCCATGTTATTTGAATATTATACCAGACTAGAACGGAATGATAATAATAAGTTATTGAAAATTACATGAAAAGTATACATGCACTTTCTGTATATTTTCTAATTCTGTCAGATTAGATATGCATGTGTTCTAATTCCAGCTCATACAGGCGATTGGTTGTCAGTTTGCCAGAGAAGGGAAGCCATGTACATACATATTCACATATACTTGTGTAATCTTGATGAACATGTGTGTATACTTTTGTGTTATGTACATGAACCGCAAACAATTTGAGGCTATCGGGAAAAATACGGTGTTTATACATTATGGAATGAACTTTCGTTAAAAATGAAATGAAGATGACCGACAAGCGTTTTTTATGAAATGGAGAGAGTAGGAGAGGGGTATTGCTGTCAGTCGTTGATAGCGAAAAAAAGAGGGGGAGAATAAAGACTCACAGGCGTGTGTACGTGTGTTGCTCAAGTACATATACACAGATAGTAAAGTTGTTTCCCGTTGTATTCCCGTTGTTGTCGGAGGAGAAAAAAATGTGTTTGGAATACATGTATACTTTCTCATGCACATACACACATAGAAATGGTGGAGGAAAAGAGTGGAACTGGGAAAGCAAAGAGAGGGAGAGAGGGAGAGAGCATGATGTATGCACGACGAGACATGGAAGGGAACTAAGCTACAAGTCAGATGTGTTGTGAGATCCCGGGTCCGGGTTTTAGAAAAAGCAAGGGTGGTTAAAAGAAACTAGGGAGGAGGGATTCTTATCCATCGAGGGAAACGCCGGCGCTGCAACCAACTATATAACCGAGACTGCGAAAACTTTCACTCGTTTCTTTCTTACATCAGAGTTTGTAGTATAGTGATGGTGGTAGTGGTGGTGGTAGTCAGTCTATCCATGCTTCACTTCCACAGCAGCATCATCACTCGTTCGTGCGATGTACGCAATACAATTTTTTAATATCCTATATACATTACGAGTGATAGGGGCGACTCTTTCTGTCGAAGGATATTCTATACTGTATATATACATGTGTGTGTGATGATGGCGTTAGGGTAATGTTGTGCAAGACATATTCTGACAATACTTAGGAACGAAAATAACGGGAAGAAGGACGACGACGGGAGAAAAAGCATTTTGGAAAAAGCTGGTTGCTTCTGCTTTTGGTTTAGGAAAATTTTGACTCCTTGTATGTTTGACTGAAGAGGAGTCCAGAAAACGTTAAGAGAGCGATGTAGGGAAAGAGAGAGAAAGAGCTGTGATGTAGTAAGTATGTGTAGGTAGAACTTCTTTTCCCTTGTTTTTACTACTTTTCTACCACCACTACTGCCTTTATGTGCCTTCCCGTTACTTATTCCGGGTTTAGAAAATTTTCGGTCTTTTCTCGGACTGCTTAGACTAGAGCGATACTTGTGAAGGTGTATGTGTGTTTCGTATAATGTGTGAGAAGGTATATGGCTGTATACTGTGGCACAGGGCTGCTGTCTCCACTAATTCTTCACGCGTTTTCCCTCGTCGTCGTAGTTTATACGTAAGAAGAATGCCTGTTAGTTTCTCTCGAATCTTTTCTCCAGCAGTTTCTCACCAGAGCAAAGAATCTGGAGAGAGTAAAGACAGGCATCGTCTCCGTCTTTGACTTCACTACGGTATGTCTATTCAGTCATCCCGGATCTACGTCTCTCTTTCTCTACAAAAAAACATTCCAACCAGCTTGGGAAATTTTTCCTAGCTTTCTTTGTGTATAAACAAACCTGACAGTCTCAAGTCTCCCCTTTCCACACTTTTTCTCTCCTGTCTTTTCTCTCATCGACGTCGTCCTCTCGTTTTGCCCTTGTTGGGCATGTGGTGTGGTGTGTTAGCTCTTATAACAGTATGAGGTGAACTCTTTTTCTGAACATTAGTATCACAGAGAAGGTTCATTCAAGGAAAATGTTTTAACTTTACGTTCTTCGGCGCATACACTTTCTAGTCTGAATTCTGGTCAAGAAAAAAGTGTCAAAATAGACAGTGGAAGCTGTCATTCAGTATTTTTTCGGGATTTCTGCATTTTGTTTCCAGCTTGTGTCAGTTACATTTCCAGCTTAGTGTTGTGTCTAGTCAATCTCACGTCAAAGTGCAAAGTAACAGTAAGATAAATATATTGAACACGTGGTCTCCACTGAGACATCAAATCCAATACTAGTCCAATGAGTTATTGAAATCACAATACAGCAAGTCATCTGGTTTTGTGTACATTCTCAAAAAAATACAAACTGTTTCTTGAAACAATCGCGTATCAAGTCTATTTTCTCAAGTGAACCTGTTGGACCTGCTTTGCGGGTCCTATTCAAAAGTCAAGCTGAGGCAAAAAATTTCGGCGAGGCCAGTAATGACCTCGTCGTCCCAACTTCATCCACTTTTCGCAGCGTTTGCTGCTGCATCTGGAAATGTAGGAGGAAATCTCAGTGGTGGAAACGCCAGCAGTTCAAATCCACCCTCCACAAGTAGTGCATTTCCATCAACATCCAGTTTGAGCATGAGTTCCGGCGGTAGTAATAACAACAATAACAATACATCAAACACCAACAGTCCAAGGGGCTCACCTGGTCTTGGCTTTGGACTTGCTGGTCTTGGGAATGTAACAATCACACCTGTGGTCACCAGTTCAAACTCCTTCTCGTCACATCAACAATCAATGGTGCCAATAAGTAGCAATTCCATCACAACCGGTCCAAGTACAAGTCCATCAACACAATCTTCCATGTCAGCACAAGCAGCAGCTGCCGCCGCATTGGCATTAGCTTTAACCAGCACCGCCAAAAACCCCTGCTCCTCCGAAGTAGATTCCCCTCCCCAGTCGCCAGGTTCCCCTCCATGCAGTCCTGAGCCTTCAGGCAACATTCCTATGTCACTCCCCATGTCATTACCAATGGCTGTGTCAATGGCAAACAGTATTGTCACTATGAATAGTAGTATGGGAGGAAGCAGTAACAACTCCAATTCAAACTCTCTGACTCTGGCAGCCCAACAACAGCAACAATTACGTGCACTCGCAACTGGTTTAACAACTGCAATGGCTGCAGCTGCATCCCAAAATAACAATCCCGGAATGGTCGCAGCAGCTGCTGCAGCGTCCAAACTTATGGAAATGTCCCCAATTGATGATTTAGTAATGACGGAAGTCACCCAGAGACTTTTAAAGATGAACCAGGAACTGTGGCAGCAAGGAGTAGCAGCCGCTGCAGCAGCAAATGCAAGTAATGCTGGCTCAACGGCGGTAGCAAACACGAGCAGCATTAATACTGCTCCAACTTCATCTTCTTCTGGCTCAGGAGTGCCAAATAATTCCTGTTCTTCCAATAGCTCATCTTCTGTTAATACTTCATCGGGCAGTGGCAGTGGCGGGCATGGTCACTCGGCTATATCTGATGCTGCTCCTAATACTAATACTGCAACGACAAGCAGCAATGCTGGTGGTGGTAACGGAGGAGGATCAACTACCGTATCTAATTCTTCACAGTCTCCTGGAGGAATTTCAACTGCGGCTTCAGCAGCTGTGGCTGCAGCGGCGGCTCTCAATGCTCTCAACGCTGGTCAGCAGCAGGTCAATGAGATCAAACTTGCAGAGAAATTAGTCAACGAACTGGCTTTACAGGTTAAGATCAAATTACTCCCTTTCAGTCAACTTTGGTAGATTTTCGCTTTGTTTGTTTCCAAAAAAGGTTCGGTTTACATTTTTACTTTTCTCTTTTCGTCGTCGTCATATAATACTGAAATTCTCGATTGCGTGCAACGTGGGCATCATATCAATATCTATTAAAATGGGGAAATCCTTCTTGGGTCGTCGTGAGTATAGGGATGCGAGGGCTTGTTTTTTTTTCTTTCCTTTCGCTCGTCCACTTTTTTGTCTTGCAAAGTTACATTGGTGTAAAAACTTACTTTTTAGGTTTTAAGTCTCATGGTCATCCTGGTATTAATGTGGTTGTAGAGGGGTGTTCACAATCCTTGTTTTCTTCACTTTTATTCAAAAGGTGAATGGAAATGAGGACCGGCAATTTTTCAAAATGCTACTCGTCGTCCTTGGTTCATTTTTTTGTCTTGTCGATCCCCACGTCCTCGCACGAAATGTCAATGCGCTTCTCAAAGAATAAAAATGTTCTACATCTTTCTATAAAAATGTTAAATCGTAGATTGGGTCCAGCATAAACAATTAGGTTGCTGCATGCACACACAGCTGAGCTTGTCAAAAAAGAAGTCTCTCTCAAATAAGAAGAAAACCGCACTACTGCTAAGCTAAGGCATGAATGAACTGACGAGATCCTGAATCATTAGTGTCCAAAGTCGAGACCTTCTATCCGCCCACAATTCTACTTACTCTATTTACAGTTGTTGTTCCTGGACATGTTACATTGTTTATCCAGCAACAATGAAACTTGGTTTGTCAGTGTCTCAACAGAATGAACTGGTTGAGGATGATGATGATGTGAATACCTAATTGTAAATTCATGTTGGCTGTATTGTGGTAACAGGGCAAAATCCAGTTTCAGTGATACAAGATGTTATCAGATGCAGTTACTTTTCTCATTAGAGTTATTATTATGCTCGTCAAGTGTGACTCTTCCTCATCATCAGCTTATCAATAATTTTTTTGTCAGAGAGCCTACGTAAAGCAGGGAGAGGGTAAATACGTACCCAACGTACGTTCCTTGCACGGTTGTGGGTATTAATCGTGAAAAATGATTAAGAGAGTGCCGATTAACGCAGTATAGCTTAACTTTGTGACACGGCAAGTTTGCCTGCCTTTCATATCAGTGAGTACGTTGGTGGGCCTGCTCATCCCATTTTTCACTCATAACTTAAACCTACCTGGGATTTTTTTCATCGGAAAAATGTTTGAAAATGTGGGGGAAATAAGTATGGCTTACTTTTTTCTCATTATTATTTACTTACCTTCATGCATAATCAAATGATAATGATAAAAAGCCTCCTTTTGCTGACTTCTCTTGCTGATGAGGATGATAGACTGACAAAACTTGGTTTTTTGTTCGTTCATGCATGTACTACATACATGTGAAATTTTAGAAACATGATTATATACTTTGGTGTGGTATGTTGATACGCTGTTGTACATTCATATAAGGCACATTGTGTGTGTGTGTGTGTGTGTGTGTGTGTGTATGTGTGAACACGTAGAATATGCAACATGCATTAAAATGTTAACGTGTAGGAAAGAAACGGAATGACAACAATAATAATCCTATCCACTCTCCTCGACCAAGTTTTTTTGGGAGCGGTTTTCTATATTTTATATTTTCTCTATTCATTCTTGCAGCGGTTTGACTGGCAGCGAGATAACTAGTTGAAGTAGCGGAAAGGTAGAGAAAATAGCCTGGTCGTAGTCGTCGTATGTGAGAAATCGATTGGACTTTTTAGTGAGTTAGAATTGAGCGGTAATGATGCACTGCCAAACACTGAAAATTTTGCATAGAAAACGTGCGTAACATCTGGCTAATGCAGCTTGGCAGGTTAAAAGTTGCTTTGGTGGTTATAGGCGAAAAGAGAAATCCATAAAGCAAAGTTTTTTTCGATTATTGATGTGCTTGCTGTTTTGGAAAGACGCAATAAAGGGGAAACAGCAGAGATATTCATACTTGATCGTCAGCGTCGTCATCAAAGCAAAAAATAATAACATACATACATATGCATGCATGTAGGTACTAGTGCTTCTCCTGACTGGCATTCCTTAGCGGTGCTGCTGGTAGTAAATAATAATACAGCGTTTCATGCTCATCCTCTTAACACACACAAACACACAGGCCAAAGCAGGACTCACTGTTTTTTATTACATAAAATGAGCACTGTAAACGTACATCTTTTGGTACTACTTTTGAAATGGACAAGAAGAGCCTCGACCAGTTCACGTGATATTAATGATAATGTAAAAATTATTTCATAAAATGTCTCTTGTAAAACTGTTGGGTATAGATTTCGTATGCAGGACGAAAAAACACTCAAAATTTATGAATGGCAATGGGTTGGTGTACACTGTCGAATCTGATTTACCGGTCACATCGTACCCCATTAAACATAATCTTGACGTAATTCTCAGCAGTGACCAAAAAATTTATTGTTAATCTTAATGCCGTTTGAATTGCCAAAGATGATTCTGTTTCAGTTTTCTCTCTCCTGTGCTCTGCAATCCATCATGTATGGATTACGTGGCCCTCATAATAATTTTAGGGAAATGAAGGGATAAACTCGAGATAATAGCTGGCTTTCAAGGAGAAATAATTTTTGTTTAGGTGTTTATATTCCGAAAATCAACCAACTTACATAGTATTTATTTACTGGCCTTTTGTATTTGTACTGAGGAATAAAATGCCTTTCAACTGCTGGGGCAGATCTTACTCTTAGATAAAAATGGCACCTCGATCGGAAAACTAATGGGCATATATGTGTGTGTACAAACAAAATGAGAAGTATGTAATTTGGTCCGCATACAATAGGAAATGACCAGCGCAGAGGAGAAAAAACGGGGAGGAAAAAGTGGTTAATGATAATATGATGATTATGTGATGAGACAGGAATACTAATGTCAAGTCAATTTATGCTGAAATTGAACTAGTATGACATTACTGGTAATGGCGAGTACATTTGCAGTAATAATCGCTGTCAGTTTTAAGTAGAATGATGAGAGACGCATTGAATGTGCGGCAATAGAGTTGGGTTATTATTATTATTATTGCTACTATCATTGTATTTTGAAAGTGATTCATTTTCACATCCATTATATCGGCTTCAGTTAGCATTAACAACATCCCACGTCGTAATTCTCGGAAATTAACTAAACCTCCACGTATTACAAGGAGATTTTGATTTGGGGTCATGTTAAACCTCTTTCAATACAAAGCGTTTTAAAAAATTACTCATTCTCTGTACTCTTACAACGTAACAATGTAACCAGCTTGTATTTGTCAGTGCGTGTACTCGTTTTGAGAGGATGGGTACCGCTTAAATATTGATGTGGTGATGTGCACCTACGGACTTTCTACTTCCAACGAAAAGAACAACACACAAGGCTTTGCTCGCTGGTAAATTGCACGTTCACCTTTATTACACACACGCGTACTTAACAGGGAAAAGAACCGAATTATTATTAATTTTATTGCGCTCACTTTTATGTTTTATGAGTTTTGTGGCTTTCCATTGTTTCCTTTTCCGCCCGAACTACAAACCACGCACGACGAAGACGACTGCTGCTGCTATCATCACTGACTCTATCAAGTGTAGGGTGTAAAGGATGATTATATAGTGGGGAGAAGAAATATCCACATTACACTCCTTTCTTCTTCTCATTGCGTCTTATCAGTATCGCTTTTAGAGAGAAACCTAAAATGATTAGCTTAATGACAACAGGGCTTGAAATTTAGTTAAGACGAAGTGTATATGCTACGCTTCAAGTAAAGTCAATTTGGTACGATACGTCCTTTCAATTAATGCAGAATGTAGCCTAAAGTCGTCGTCCGCCAGTCGACGTATGATACCTTGCCATTTGCTCCTGCCTATCTTTTGTTTTAGTATCCTACAGGGCCAGTCTCTCACTCACAACAATATTTTATAAAGCGAAATTTGGCATCCATAAAATGAGATACGTTTTTATCGCCATCTCGGCATTATCTCCAATTTATATCATTTCATGACGGCACGAAGAAACCAACCCTGGTATATACTTACACCACAAAACTACAAACCGTCATTATGAACATCAGCATCTTCCCTCCTTCAACCGAACTATATTTGCACACACCACTCGAGCAAGCCACCATCGCCAAAGAAAAAAATAGACAAATAAAAATCGACCAGCTTTTATTATTACACAAAAAAACAAGCCGAGCCAGGTAAACATATGCTAATCGCAGTTTATAACTGACAATACGTACATGTTCTTGGGTATATTCAAGTTTCAAAACCAGAAACAGATAGCAAACTGGATATCCGTCACTGTCATATTATACGCATACTTAATACAAGTCATCATCTTGTCTGTACGTATCTGTATGTAACTATATGCATGCATTATCTCTGTATCTATTAGTCTACCTCAACAATTATTGCAATATACCTTGTCCAAAAGCAACAAGATTACCTATATAGTGGCCATTACCATCAAAATAATTATTCATGTATTCTTTGTGCATATTACATACTCACCTAAAAAGGTGGCAGACAGACGGGCAGCCGGCGACTACAACAACGAGTGCTGACTTTGAAGAGCTGCTTTTAACACTGCACCTATTTGCATAAGCAGGGCATTGAATAGTCAATGGATCCGTGGGGATTCATGGTCAAAAGATTGTTTTTTTTTGTTTAGATTTGTACATCAGTACTTACATACTGTGTACATGCTCTCCCATAAACATTAATGATACGTATTCCACAGAACGCAATGTAGTTTAATGTTGATGATGATGACGATGATGCGAGAGGCAACAAAGAACTTCTCACCGGACTCGGGCGGATGCAAGTGGGTTAGTTATGCAGTGTTGATATATACATGAAGAAAGATGGGGATGCCTTCAATAGAAATGGGTAAGCCACGACGACTAACTCAGCGAAAGGTGTGCATACATAATAAATAATAACAAAATAATAATAATAACAATAAAGCCAACTTTACCACTGTCTTTCACGGTGAAACCGTTTTTGTTTCTGGGCATGCTACTCGCACCGTATCTCTCTGGATTCTCTAACTCTTTCGTATGGGTATGCCGTATTCACATTTTTGTGGACATGAACTGAATTAGGTGTGTACAATGTGAATTGGATGAAAATGACTGAATTTACTGCTGGACTGACTGGACGTGATGTTGCAGGGTAGTGGACGAAAATGGAAATATACAAACGGAGCCTTTTCTAATAAAAACGAATTCTAGGAAGCAGACACTCAGTCAGTGTATGGGTATAAAATATGTATATTTACATTCACAAACACACACACTCGGAGAGACGTAGTAAATGCCTTTTATCTCTTGGTCTATCCATCGCCATGACGGGATGAGGTGGCCACTTTCTAGAGACTTAAGGTATCATCTTTCCTAGAACAGCATGCATTAATGAAGAGGCACAGATACCAACAGATAGGTCCATGCATACTGCAACACACTGCAAGTTCACACAAAAAGCCAGGAAAACTCAACCCGTTCTAGTTACACGTTTCTATTTGCTTAGTTGGTTTTCCTCCCGAGTACTGGACCTTGAATATTCGTTTTGTTATTAATATTAATCAAAACAAGGGCGGTCAACGTGCTTCTGACGAGTTAACTCGTATCTGGACTCCACTAAAAGCTCAAAAAGTTCCCTTAAAGCCCGAGTGTAGTGCAGTATTGCAGTTTTTAGAATTCGCTATTGCGAACGCAGTGCATCCACGCATGCATGAATCTGATAGTGATGTTTGTGTTTAGATATAAAAGCGTCGCTAGTAAAAACAAAAGTTGTCCCTGAGGGGTCGTCCGTACAACGGAACCCATTATGTGTTTTCTAATATTGGAAAAGTTGAACTATTTTGGGTTGGTTTTTTGGTCAGTGTCATAGACCTTGCCTGGGCTGGGGTAGGCGAGTCTTTCCTATTCTCCAGTGCACCAGTGTGTATGAATACAAGTTTTTGAGCAAATCTGGAAAATAATGTGTGCTGACAGTAAACTCCGTTTTCAGACAAACTTATTGTTGCGGTTTGCACAACAATACAAGTCGTGTTCCAAAGGCTGCTCTGGTGTTGTCTTTTACTTTTACAAGCGCCCTTCCCACCACGGTTTAAGTATGTCAAGTTACGGCTCAGACAGAGAAGCGCTCTCAAGTTGCCCCGATGAGGACGCGCTTGCTAACACTAGCTTACCGCCCATATTACGAGATGTGATCTGTCAACCATTTCACGAAACAATCCATCTCAGCGCTCGTTAGAACTACATTCCTTGTCGTTACGTCAGTAGTAAACGTAGGATCCCTGTGGTGACAATGGCCCAAGGTAAGACGTAGTGGTGAGTTGAAAAGAGATATAGACCACTTTTTGTTTTTGTCCGGATTGACTTTGTTACAAAGTCAGAGAGAGTTACTACACACTACATACTATTAAAATCCCGTGTTAATTTCAGTTGCGCCCAACTATCGCTTTAGCTAGATAAAAAATTGTTTGATGGTATTATAAACCCTGCTAAGATGAAATGTTTTTTTTTATTAATTTCATGTATGAAACGTAATAGTAATAATACCTTTTATAAAAGGGTTTACATTTTCTTTTGCAACTTTTATTATTTTTATTATTATACTGTTATTATTATTATTATTACCGCTGAACAGAACATAGTACATGATTGAGTATATACAAGCGCCGTGTCAAGGTGTACAACGTACACCTTCTACTTGATTTCATTTAGGTTGTATGAGTCTTGACAGGTCAAAGATTGAACTGCTCCAAAATACAGAGTAAAAGACGCGAATTGTTTGTCGAGGGGACGGAAAAAAGTCGTAAACGTGAAATATCATGAACTTTGAGTGTTTCATACATGCGTCAGGCAAGGATTGCATTTTCCACGGTTGTTGTTGTTATTGTAAAAAAAAAGTTGTGAGTGAGTGAGCCAGTACGGTTTTCTGCAGATAAATTGTAAAAAAAAATTATTTTCAGTTTCTTTCTCTCTTTCTCTCACCCTTTCCTCCTGGCCAGATGCGTGTAAGCAATTGAAACACAATAGTGCTGCTAAACGTTATCAAAACTATGTTATATTATTTACAATGCAGTGTACAATGAACGTACTACAGGAAATATCATGTTCACCACACTCAGATTGTGAGAACGTAATAATAAACAAAAATATGAGTATCCATATATTAACAATATACGTAGACTATACTACTGTAGTAAGTAGCGTACAAACGCACTACCACCACAAACTTCAACAGCAGCGGTAAAGTCGTAGAGTCGTCTTGTCTTAATTTCTTTCACAGTTCTTGCTGCTGCTGCTGTGTGAGAGAGTTGTATGAAGTAGCAAATCGTAGTAGCAGTGTGGAATATAGTAAAATTTGTAGCGTAATTGGTAGCTGAAAAAAGAGGGTTGTAGGATAAAACGTAAAGCAAGTACCCAACTATTTTACTATCAGCTATACACCACTTTTCACTATGAACTACTACAACTACTACGAATGTATAATGTAGGTATGTATCCCCAGTAATAAAATATATGCACGCATATTACATTGTTTTCCCCTATTTTACTACCTAAAAGTTGCACATTGCCGCTGCTGCGGCGATCAAACAACTTTGTACATCGTTTTTGATTTCAAATAATATGTATCTCTGTTGCACGTAAGCAATGACCATTACTTTGCTACTCTATTAAACTCCATTCTCGGGAGCGCAAACCCCACTCTCTCCAGCCAAAGTTTCAAAGTGGAGCAGCATAACATAGGTGGTTGTTGTGTGGAACGGCTAACGGTGATGTTAGCATTTTCTCTCGTGAATGAAATGGAGGGAAAAACTGGTGATGCGGCTGGCAATCCGGCTTCTCTATCTTAATTGATTATGCTAGAAAAATACCGAAATTGTTTTCTTTGAAGTTTTTTTTCTTTCATACTACTAATGGACTATTTACCGTCTACCTTGACGTATTTCTGCATTTATTAGACTGGTAGAGTGTGATATAAGGGACTGAAATGGAAACATAAAAGGGTGCATATCTATATTATTATTATTACATATTATTGGTATGTAGAAAACTGGTATAATTAACATTATCTAAATGGAGGTATGCTTGTAAAATATATATGTACATAGGAGTGTTGCTTGAGGTTTCTCTTGGATTGTTTTGTTATTTCACTCCCATCTTGCTTTGTCCACTAGTATTACTAATTTTGCGCACGTTTGAGTAGTAAACAGCGAAAGAGCTCAAAGAAATAATTCTCACCACCGAAGCACCTTTTCGTTTCTTTGATTATAGGCAATTCAAAGTTTTCTCTATTAGCAAAATATTATTATGAAGAAACATGATGGATAGACGCATATAACATATAACTTTGTTGAAGCCATTACATCCATTATAAAAGTTTTTTTATTATCACCTTACCTCTCGCGAGAGAAATGGTGGGTTTCTTTTTTCCTCTGTTTGTTTTATGATACCTACACTTTTACAGCTCCCGATGCATACTAAATAGATACTATAAAATTTGGTGGTAAACACGTATGAATGGCAAGCTGACTGGTTGACATTGGAATAAAAAAAAGCCGTGTACATAGCATTTCATAATGAAACAACGGAGCAACAGCAGGTAAAAGCATGTGGCATGCAGAATGTAAGTTGTATGGTAGAAGCTGTCTGCAAAAGAGTAGAACACCGAACGGTGGAGGTTGCATGCAGGAGCATCATTATCAAGCGCGAGGAGAGTGGTAGACGACTAGCTATATGGTGTGCTGGGTTTGCGAGAAGGGAAAGTCTTTCTCAAGAAGAACGGAAAGAGAAGAGAGCGAAGCTTAGCGGGAGTTTGCTGACTTTCTCGGTTCGTTCGGGACCTTTCTGTGTGTACACAGGATGGTCTAGTATGGAACTGGGGAAACTTCGTGTAAGTCGACTTCCAGACGTTAGAGGGTTTCTTAACTTGTGCAGCATGTGTTATAGCTGTACTAGTGAAAGGTACTTTATATCCTTATATGGCTCACTCGATGAAAGTTATGTATCAACCGGGTAATGCATGTAGGTAGCATTATATACTTATACGGGTAGTATAGACTATAGACCCGTACATGGTTTTTCATGAATCGCTGTTATGTATGTAGCAGTCAGATGTACATTGGGATTCTATTATGCCATGCGTGAACTCCAGTGGATCTTGATCGTGAAACCAAATTTGAATCCTGGAGAACCGACAGGAAATAATATTTTTGCTGGCTGATCTTTTGTTACTGCTAACCTGTAGTACCACTAATAATTTAAAAACTTTTAGTAATACCACATTAAACACACCACATCTGTTAGAGAGTTTTAAAAAAGTACACAATACTCATCCATGTGTGAAGGCTGTGTTCGTTTCCTGAAATTTGAAGAAGGTTCAACAGTTGTAGCAATAATAATGTCACGGCTAGTAATCATCAATAAAAATAACATCTCGCACAATTATCATCGTCATCTAGACCACTCCAGTAAATTTTCAGCTGGATAATTCAAGCTACATGGGTAGTGCTACCGTGATTTTTCACGGGTAGCAGACAAGGTGTGATTTTAGTTCAAGTTACAAAAGGTTTTCCTATTATCACTTTTAGAAATATCAGATTTTTATCAAATCAAAGGCGTAGATGACGGATAAACATGATCTATAAAAAATACTCATCTTTCCACCTCTTTCATCATCTTCCATCTGTCTGTTCTTGTGGTGCCACAATAATAATATAAGATAAACTATACATTTCAGTTGGTTCTTCGACAGTTGCCAAAATGTAATAAAAAGACTAAAAGGGAGAGAAATTTAACTGTTAATACTGATACACTTGTGATAAACCGTATTTTTTAAAAAGTTCCTAATATAAAATACTCCGAGTTCGTCATAACTCTACTCGTCTACTACCAAATAGTTCAGCAATAGCTACGCTAGGAAACTCTGCAAATTACAATAAATTACGATATCTGCATTTACGACTACAACTTGTTTTTATATTTCACTATCATCGCTGTTCATCGTTGTACGTATTTTGGAAGAAAGTAGTAGATAACAGACACGCACCTAATTATTTTTCACCATTCTTGCAACAAATTTTTTATAGGTAAAGCAAAGAAATCTCACTTGAGAATTATTTCCCATTGATAACCATCTAGATTTTTATGCTCTATGCCAGATAACAGCTCTGTAATAATGATAACTAGTAATTAGGAAAGGAAAATATCATTGACTCATTTTTTTCCTGCGTCAGTTTTCCCTGTAAATATTCCAAATTAAAATTATTCAAGTGTCTTGTCATCCGTTTGATCAGTGTGGAAATTTACCATTTTTCGGTTGTTCAAGTAGTATTTGATGAAAGGAACTTAATATTTTTGTTGCTCAAATTCACGCCTTCTTTAAAACAAACTTTCTGTTGCCTCTCCTTTTTTATATAAAGGCAACTGTAACTGTAGTCTTTTGATGATATCACAGTTTCGTTATTATTATTATCATCATCATTTTTATTATTATTACTATTATTACGCTGGTCACTTCTACCTATATACTTTCCTTCAGAAAACTTGAACTTATGCATAAAAATTGTACAAAGGAGCAGCACCTCCATCAGGAGATGCTGTTTGGTGCTATTGTGTTTGTAACGCTTCGACTAGCTCGACGTTGAATATTAAAAGATGTTGTTCTATAGGTAGGTTATAGTGTTACCGACAACAGTTAGACAATTTCCTTACCAAACTTTTTTTTTACCTGACGTGAATTTTTATTCTTCTCTTTTCCCCTCCGTCAATTTACTTTACGACCTTTATAGCAGCAGTCGACAAGGAATGCGTTTCATCCTAATGAGCGTACTCTCAAGGAATGCTGGAACTGGCACCTTCACATCATCATCGGTTGTGTGGTCAGTATCGTATACACATTTAATATGTATAAAGCTCTCAGTTTATTTCTACGAAGAAGGCACACAGTTTTATCTGTGTACGCTGCCTTGTTTTTATTTGTTTATTTATTTATCTACATATTATGCACGTTTGCATTGAAAAGACATCCGGATCATAAGCATTATTTTTCAAGTTCCATCTCAGATATAAGTGGTTTGTACAAGTGTGAATTGCAATTTTATCATGAGGCGCAGTACACGTAAAAACTAAAGGCGTGCTTCAATCACACCGGAAGTTTTAAAAATGCATTACCTTGCATAATAATAATAACAACAACAATAATACATGCTGCAAGGTTTGGTCTTGTTTGTTTCTCTGTGTTTTAAAAAGATAGAGAGACAATTTCAACTTTAGTGTGGCACAATCTACGAATAGTAATTACAAAATCAAACAAACTGGAAACATTAAATATAGGCAGCAAAGATATATTATTGTTTTCTTTCAAAAAGAGTCATTTTTAATCATTACTACAAACAACACACATCCCCAATAGACAACAAAGCTACTACCCTCATATTAGTATATACTCAACGAGGGAAGATGATAATAATATTATGCTTTGCCCGTACAATGAGTAGGAAAGAATTACTGTAATTATTAGCTCGAAAGTTGTTTTAACATTGCACCTCTTCTTTTTAGTATCATTTTCACTGCCATTGGTTGAAGTAATTAAGAATGTTGTCCAATTAAGATAATCTACTAGATATTATCGCCGGAATTATATGGTGAGCACACACCTTGCCCTATGTACTTCTCCAAACGTGTGTATGCGTATTCACACACATGGGCATTCCTACAACAACATTTATGGTATTTTTTGTGCGCTTTGTGAGCTACAGACATGTGAGTATTAGCATTGTGCATGCACACAAGCACATGTGTGTGTGTACATATATATATATATATGCACATAAATACACACGTAACAAGTACAACTGGGCTGCTACCGGCACTCTGTTCTGTCTTGTAGTTCCACGCAAACACGTTGCATTACATTTTTTTGATAGTATTCAATAAGCTCCCAAATGGACATAATTTTTCAACAGTCAGATCCATTACCGGATAAAATATATGTTTGCTAAAAGCATATCATTGTATTCAGGTGAGACATTACTCGTTATACACTGCCACTGCCATGTACACGTCGTTGCCTTAATGAGCATACATCCAGGTCGCAATACCAACACCACCAGCAGCAGAGAACCACATGTGTGTAAGTGGGGAAAGAAGAAGGCTAATGCGTGACACCTTGAGCAATTTTGATCATTTTCGATATCCGCTTTTGTGAAGGAAGATTTTTTTGATGATCCGCATAAACTTTTGGAGGGGGCTCGATTTTAATTTTGTTTAAACTTCCTTTTTCCATGTCGGATTCATGGTTGGTCGGTGGTACAAAGATTTCCCTGTAATCAGACATGACAGACGGGAGCACTATTAGTAGTACAAACAAGGTAACAACCGAGCAAAAAAGGAAGGAAATGGTATTTGTTTATAAAACGTGTATATGGGAGGAAGAATAAAAATCCAGTACTCAAGTGGAGAGTCATAAATTAGCTTGTCTTGTATCTCCTCGCTCACCCATGTTCTGGCAACAATAACAGTAGCTAGAGAGGTTTGTGTTAAGTTGGCGTCTTATATACATGATTGAACAAACACCATAAACTCGTCGTCGTCGTCATATTGTTGAATCTTTATGGGTGAATGCAATGCAAAAGTATATGCATGTGCATGAAAAACAACTTGGTGTCTGGCTACTGATAAAACCAGCCGACCGGACCGACGAACGAATCTGATATTAAATTCATAAAATAAGGCGAATAAAAAAATCAGATGAAATAAATTTTACGTTGGACAAGTAGTAAGAAGCTTCATACTTCATATTGTTATCAAAGTAGAGCATAAAGCATTAAGTGAAATAAGTTCACAACGACGACGACGACGATCAAATGGAAGAAAAGACATAATATACGTTGTTGGGGTTGGGTGTACTTGAAACTTTTACACAATATGATGGACGGTTCCAGTGTTGCGTACAGTGTGTGTTTCACTGGCTGAGAAGTTGATCCGTATCTGATAAATTTATACTGTAGAGCATTAGTCGTGGAATCATTCATCCAAGGTGTTTTAGTAACATGAACTTGTTTTTTTTTATCTGTTATCATTTTCCAAGGGTCCAGCGCACCTCCTGGAAAGCCTTAAGTTAGAACGGAGGTGTAGGTATACTCTAATACACCACTCGAAATTGTTCTCAATAGATTTAACTCCCTAAGAAAATTTACTATTCACCCTGCTACCAGAAGATTAATGCCTTTTTCTTAATTGATGGAAGGTGCATCCAGAGAAAAAAATTTATTGCAGTCGTATCCTAACCTTTTTTTGTGGTGGTATAGTAGACAAGGAAGGTGCGTAGTGGTGAACCACGACAAAAAAGTCAGTGGCAAGATTTTTGTACCCTTTCATAATGAACTATTTATTTCATAAATTACTTGCATTCAGAGTGAATACCTAATTATCATACAGAACTTCTTGACCTCGAAACAAAGGCGCTTTTGATACCGCACTTCACGTGGAGAAACGTGGTTTTAAATTTATTTGGTTTGGTAAAATTTAAATGATATTTGGTAATCAAACTGATAGCGAAATTTGGTAATTTGTAGCTGTCTTGTATTTTGAACCTACTTATACCAGTTTTGGTGGCCATGTGTGGATATGTGATCAAGTATAATTTATCAAATTATTTGACCATTGACCATGATACTTTACGTACGCATTTTGTCCAGTTTAATTCAAATAAATTAACTTTGTTTCATAACCCCCGTTTAAAGCAGCCACAGAGCTGCATTACTGTTGTAGCAAGTGATTTGTACTCTCCAAATTGGACATTGATTTATGATGATCGGCAGAATAGACAACAAAATTGTGGATGAAGGAAGTTTGTTCAAGCTGTGGTGGTAGCGCGCGGCTTTTGTCCGTTCACAATGTAAAACACTGTAACTTATTCTTCAACTTAACGTATTCGATAGAAGGCATTTAAATTTAAATTTACCGAGAAGGAAAACGAGACGGGACTAATTTTTCAAAAGATGTTATGGTATTTAAAGATGCATGACTAATTCTAGATAGGACTAACCCAACATTGAAACTATTAAAATGGGTTACGTTGTCTGGACTTTAATCAACTGATGAAAATCGTAGATTGTCTTTTGCTATTTATGCGGTCATGTAGTCATTCTACAAGGAACAAAATCGTGCGTAGGTTGTGGGATTCAAATAGCAAAACAAACTCGATGCGGTAGGCCGCTCAAAAAATCTTTAGATTAAATTGAAATGGATCAACAAGAATAACAATCAGGATAATGACGCAAGAAACAGTGTGTGGTTTTGAGGATCACGTATGTGTTAGGTCGAAACATACATACACTCTGTTTTCGAAACGAAGAGATATGAGATTATTCATATTCATATATTATTATCAGGCACTTGCGACATCATACAGATGATAAAACTCGATTCTTCTTATAGAGAGACGAACAAAATAATTGATAATGCTTTGTGTTCAACCAAACATCTATTCCCATCCAACGTTTCGTCGGCTTATCCGAAGATGTAGTAGCAATTTTTATTTATGCGTTCTCGAAAATGAAGTAAAAACATGGCAGTTATTGGATGTGTCGACTGTTACTCTTTGACGGAGATGACACCAGACCAGACCAGGACTTTACTAAACGAGAGCATTTCTGTGTATCTGCGACCGCTTCATATTTATTACATTACCACGATTACTTTTAATGAAGCAACATTTTTCCGTTTACGTGAAAATACGTATTTGCTCTTTCCACAACTGGCACAGGCACACTATATAGATGGGGCACAGTGTATTAGTATTGTGGCCTGATAAAAAGTTGTTTCGTAGAAGTTGGTATATACGTGTAATATTTTCTTAGGATAATATTCACATGATCAGAACGTTACACCACTTTAGTGCACTTTGTCTTTTTTAAATTACCCAGTGTTTCCTCTTTATAAAATGTGCTTTTTATTTATCAAACAAGAATTGTAATGTAAGAACAAAGGTCTCCAGTCAACCAGATGCAGCAAGACGGTATTTGCTTACATTTAGGAGCACATATCCATGTTACTCTCTGGTGCAGACATACGTTGTTCAAAACAAGAAGGATGTATAAGTTTCATAGTAAAAACAGACGTAAAAAGGAGACATTAGGTTATCTAAAGTTGTGTAGGGCATGGCATGGCTATCATTGCCAGACAAATTGTTATCGCAATGAAGCAAATATACAACGTTTATGTACATTTATATGCCTACGCATATGATATCATGAGCCGCACCATGTCAGAATCCTGTGTTCATACGAGAAAAAAACGAGTGCTCATTTTCATTATTTCTTACTTATTTTATGTAAGATTCAGTAAAAGTGGATTCAAGTACTGTAATTATAGGTATTTTAACCTGTATTCAACATGTAAAGATCACACAACTACTGCCTCGCCTTTAGCAGACACTTGTGTCGTTGTGTCCACATTAACCCCTTTTGCGTCTACAGTGTGTCGTCGCGTCTTGTAAAACTTTTTCAGAATGCATGGTGCAATTCAAACTGCATGTGCAGCTAAACAGGAAGACACAAGTAAAAATATATAATATTACCATATTGTAATCTTGATGATGATGTCTACTTGGTCAGAAAAGGCTATATAGTGGGTAATGAAACTTAATTGAAAAAGGTGCTCACTGCTGCTGCTTGTCATAAGTTTACGTGCAGTGTACACATCAACATGAGTAATAAAATTTTTGTACTGCTCGCTTGTGTCCTTTCTTTTTATTGTTACTGTTTCTGGGTGAACATTATCAACATCATTATCATCATCAGCAGCAGCATCGTCAACATGAGACATGAAAGAGACGTCGTTTGTTCGTTTGTGCGACAAAAAGAAAAAAGAATTTTTGTAAACTAAGCACAGAGAAACCCCAGTTTACAAGCAGCATGCAAACCGGCAAACCTTTCCGTATTTTTTTAATGAACAACAGGGAATCATGCATATTTAATGTACAAATACAAAATACTTGTTGTGCGCTGCTGCCGCTGATGATGTTGATGGCAGTGGTGGTGGTGGTGTGATGTGATCCAATCATCCCTTTAACTGACTTTTACATGATTGTTCATTGTTTTGTTTTATGCCTACATGCAACATAAATATAGCAGTTTCCAATTTATATTCGCTCCAATCCAATGAAGACATCACCATTAAGGCCGCGACGGATAATTTTATTAAGATATTTTTGAACAAGTTTTGAAACTCGCAATCAGGATGAAATAATGAGAAGCGCTACTATATATAAGAATTAATGTTTGTCACATGAGTACCAATGTACACAGGTGGAGAGAGCGAGCGAATTGATTGAGACAGTAAAAAGAAGTCAGGACTTGGTTGTCAAAATTTTATCGTCTTCAGGGTCACCACCACATCGCGGTTGATTTGAAGCTGTTAATAAATTTGTAGACGAAAGGTTGAGTGTTTTTCGTTAGGTCTTTGGATAATCAAGTTGACATACAGTAGATAAACATTATGCAGATATTTTTACTACCGAGTTTGTAGGCACTTGATCTTTCTTCATCATCATCAGCATCATCATCAGTATGTGGATACGTGACTCCATAGATTTAACTTGTCCCCTCCTTGTTGTGTCGTATTCCTCTGTTGGCCAACTTCATTTTGCAGATCCGTATCTACCTCAACAGTAACAAAGATTTTTTGTCGCCCAAAATGATAGAACAGCTTTACCTAAGCATGGAAAATGCAGTATTGATGTCACATTAAAATAACAATACAATATTATGGGAGATAAAGATAAAAATACGATGATCGTTGCATGTTCAAGATAAAAAATACCAGAATTTACAGGCTTGTTTTTCTTCTGACTACTGTGATGGTGGTGGTGTGACTGCATTATACTGCATTCATTTAAATGATCCTCACAAGATCCAACTGGTAAAATGCAGCGTGCATAAAAGTGCAACAGCAACATCATAAACATTGTGCTAACTGCTTCAAAGCTTTTTTTACATGTTGGATAAATGGTGTGTAGCCGAGCTGAAATCAGGACGAAATGCCTTATAAGAAAGTGGAAAATTGCGGGCAGTGTCTAGTAAGAAAAAAAGAATTATTGACATTAAGCAGGAAGGCGTGCAGTGTGCACACACCTCAACCCTTTTCTTCTCCGTATAGGTATCCCCTGAAATGTAATAGGATGCATCATTTTCCCCCTTTTCTAGACAACTTTGCTTACATTTTTTTGGCATGTGAAACAACAACCTTCCTCAAGGTACTCCTCACTAATCTTATGACCAGACCATGCTATTCCTGTTTCTTCCTCCTCCTCCTCCTTCTTGCACACTTTGCTATTATTATTGTTATTACTATTTCGTTAGCGGACGCATTTTGTGCTACTGCTGATTATCATGATGGTCATAAGGGAGTGAGGTATAATTTTTGAAATACAAATTTGGACCTGGCGTGTTTGGTCAGCCGTACGGGTGCACCTGACTAAATTTACAAAAATTTTCTGCGAAAAACAGAACTTAGTTTAGAGTACTGATATCAAACTCCCGTTTAGCATTGAAAGTCATAGCGAGTAAAAAACGGAGCCAGATACCACATATAGGTGTGGAATGCATATAAATACATGTGTGTATGTATATATTATATAATTTTTAACTGTTACGGTTAGATGCAAGAAGTATGAAGAGCTAAAACAAGGATGAGGAGCCAGTTAATACGATGCCCTGTAGTTATATATTTTGCATAATAATAATAATACGCACACCCAGAGCCTTTCTCCCGTCTAGAGTACACATTTTTCGTCTCGTCTCTCCATTACCTACCACTGCTTCGGAGTACTCACGTACGTACAGACTAGCCAGTTTGTACGTGAGTTAAAGATTTTAGAAAAACAATAATTTAAACGCGGAGATTGACCAATTCTTCAGAGGTGTCACTGACAAAGCATTCCCATGCAGCGACAGAGTTTACGAGACCAGTGAACGATAATCAGATTATGTGTTTTGGAAAAGCGGTGATGATACCTTGCTGAAGTCAATCCATCTCGCTCTGTTTTTCCAACTCGCCACCAACATGTTGCGTTGCTGACTGAAAACTTTATTCTTCCTCTTAAGCTACCACACCTACAACGTCATCATACCTGACTTTGACGTGCAGTTTCCCTCTCTGTATGTCAAGATAAGATGCATGAGTAAAAAGAGTTTATGCGCTGGCAACCCACATGTTGTACTTTTTATTAAAATTACGACGCTATTGCTATTGTAGGGCTCTTTTGGTGTGTTTTTATATTATAAATTTTCATAATTCGAATAAGATAAAAATCAAAATGCTCTGGACGTTGATGAATAATGAAGTGCTAGGGTAAAACTCTGTCGGAAAATATTATTCAACGGACAGCGCCGTTGTTTAAACACTGTTGATTATTAAAATTGTTGATCCTGTGTGGTAGCTTTGATGGCTAACTTACTCCTGATTAACACACCACAAGTAGCAGCTCATTGTGAGGTTCTTTTGCTGGTGAAATAATCTAGAAGATAATCGATTTCTTGAGTACCTATTCAAATTATAGTACAGCGTCCGCTTCAATTAGACCATTTAGGCACCTGACTCTGTGTATAAATACTGCTCTGCTCGGCCTCTTGAGAACTTGACTCGGAAAGTGCTCTGTCAATCACAAAAAAAACTCTTGTAAATTGTTCAATTGTTTGCAATCATAATTCTAGGAGTAGCCTTGATTTTTACGTTACGCAATTTGTTCGTCATGTTATTGTTAACATTATTTTAATCTGCCTCGTTTATACTACAAACAACGAAAGAACGGCATGTTGGAAAGTTTCTTCTTCATGAAATGGGCATACACAAAGCTTATGGCAATATGGCGATTGCATTTTGTTGTATATAGATTTATTTATTAACTGAATACACCTGTATACAAACACACGACTATTTACTAGAACATCAAATACCACTCCTCTCGAGTTGTGCTAGCTACTAGAGACTATTCTTTGAGAAATCTTGAACAAACATTACTTTCGAATTTCCCATGTTTTCCATTAAACGAACTTTGCTTTAGATGCCAACATCGGAAGTTGGCTGTAGAAAACTGTGTGATGCCATCATCATCCTAATGGTGCATGATGACCAGAACAGCAACAAAACACGAGCAAAACTGGATGTGAACGTTGTTCTCACTGAGAATAAGCGTGCGAATTTTTTCTAAGTTTAAGTTAGCCCTTTGATTACAAGGTTTAACTAGTTCTTAAGTGCTGGTAAGTATGCGGCAATCATCATTGTTATAATAAACAGCGGTGATGATGAGTGTCTATGACTCATGAAGATTTATATCCGACAAGTATTTTATAAATGAGCCATATTATAAGTTGACCTCGACTAGGTTTATTCTACTATTCAGGTGTACGCGATATTTGGAAAATGAACTCATCAAAACTATGCGCACGACTGCAACTTGTACCAGTGCAACTTTGCTGCGTTGTTGTTGTTGTGGTCAAGCTGCTGCTGCTGTGCTGCTGTTGTAGTAGAATTTTTTCTGTTTGCTTTTATCCATTTCTTGTTGATGGGAGTATGTTGTCGGTAGTGTGTAGTAAGAAGAGTAAACTAGTTAAAAAATTGCTACAAGCAAGATGGAAAATTGCACCTGAATACCACAATTCTCCTGTTATGTTCCATGATGATGATTATGATTGCCGTCTACATACAAGCAATAAAGAGTGTATTTAGGTGTACTCGAACTGCACAATTTTCATTGTTTTCTGGTACTGTTTCACAGACGAGACGTCAGCAGTTGGCAATGTGTACTCAGGTCAGGTAGTTATCGTTAGTTAATGCATACTTAGTAAACTAGCGGCAAAGGAAAAAAAGTATTCCCCTGCATTTCCACGTACAGGTTGATCGCAAACAACGAAATATTTTTGCTTAAAGGGCAAAACCTGTACAAAAGTCCATTGTTCGACTTCTAATAATGATCAGAATCAAGGAAAGGAGCCTCATCAATGAGAAAATTATTAATTTATTACCAGATAACTCGTATTAACATTAAATCACAGCCTTTACGAATGCTCTTTGTTGGTTGTTCGTATATCCGTTTAAAGTGTACTTGGCAAAAAAACTTGTTTGCTCAACCAAATTCAAATAAAATATTTTATTTCCGACTGTACAGATAAAAAAGATGCAATCTATTATTGGTAGTATCTAAAGTAAATAACAAACGCTGGCATCATGCAGCGGTAATGTCATAAGTAAATATCTGATGATGAGCAACGTTGAAGGATGGTGATGTTGATGATGATGATGATGATGAGATAATTGAATTGAGTTTGAGCTTGTCAAGTAAACAGTAAACAGAGATGAGGATGAAAATGATGATGATGATGATGCATCACATCAACGAGGAAATTATACATAGCAATACCACGTGTGCAGGCATAACCGGCATTTAAATAAAAATTTAATACTACAATTTCATGCAAAAACATTTACACCTGAATTATTGTATTCAGCTTAATAGATCATTTCTCTGATTCAACATCAAATATTATGAACGATGCACATTGTAGCTTGTAAGCCTTATCGTTGCATACTTTAATTCGATTTTTATTCACTATCTCCCCACCAATATACCACTTACCTCTCTGGGTAAAGATATTGTCTCGATGGCCTTGTTGGATTATGTTCAGTTGAGGTAGTATCTTATCTGTCCATGTTGTTTTAAACTAGCAATAAAAATGTAAACATGTCTTCTACAGACTTTTGAGGAAAACTATTATAAATAATGGCGTGTTGGATATGTGCATTACAAGTAAGGACATATATACGTGTGGTATTTACTTGTAAAATTATCGAAAACCTCGGAATTGGAAAATATTTAAATAAGTAGCATATCATATTCGTTGATGCCCATCTCTCTCTACTCATCATCATAGTTATGTTTGTCAAGTGAAGTAAACCCTGAAATAGGATGGGTTCTAATAACAGTAGTAGTGGTATTGACTGCCGTAAATTCACATTAACGTTTAAGGCAACCTATTAGGCTTTTGTATTTTTATTCGGTAATAAATTGCCTGCCTCACACATTTGCATGGTTATGATGACACATGAATGGAGGTTTGTGTAAATTTATAAGAAATACACACTGATGGTCGGGTGTGTTAAATATGACACCATGTAATATACTACTACTCCACCAGTCCGTCTCTTTCTTGGCTGAATGCATTAAGATAAATATTTATCATCATAAAATTTCGAAAGGAGAAAAATAAGCTTGGGCAAGCACAAAAATTGTGCATATCTTGACTTGCTAGGAACTTGTATCAAGCAAAATATGATATGTAGACCATCACCGCAATTTTTTCAGACGGTTGGTCATTACTAAAGTTCCAATTAATATGTTGCTAAAATGACC
>JAHZNE010006064.1:0-21269 GCA_027744055.1 Callyntrura sp. NNG-2020
GAGTTATCGTGTCCACAATCGCACGGTTGCACATGAAGGTATAGATCTAAATGTCCTTACTAAAAGGTAAGACCAAATAACAGCGAGCCAGCGTGTGCAGAGGACATTTCAATGTTAGGCAATTTTGAACAGGGCATTTTATGTCGTAGGGCATTTTGCATAGGGCATTGTATGATTTGGGCATTCTTGGTTTCGGTCTTCTATCGTACGACCGTATATTTGTATGTATAAATATGCTTTTCTGCTACATGTTCTCTCCTATTGCATATTACATCGCGCTTGGAATAAAACCAGGGTATACACACAAAAGACGCAGTATTTGAGTCCAAATTACGTAGAACTCTACAGAGAGTGTAACTGTATCCCGTTCTGTCTGTTTACGACGATATGTAGGTAACGTCTTTGAGATCCGGTTGGTTTATTTGTCGTCAGTTTGACTTGAAGTCAAGATATTTCTTGAGAAATATCAGCATGACGGCAGAGATGAGAAAAATTTCTGATGAAGTGTTTATTTCTGTCCAGCATATGCCTACGTGGAATGTCGGCAAAGGAGGATATGATACGAGAGAGAGCGAGTCTGTACAACGTTACTAGGCACATTTTCTAATCTCCAGCTCATTCTGGACTGAACACTGAACTCTCTGTTTTTGTATGAGTGTTTTTGTTGTTGATCTTCAAAGGAAACATTACGTTGTTATATACTGTATATGTGGATAAAAAAATGTCAAGTGTGTGATTGTCAGCGTGTGCCTGATGGTTCACATTCTGCCACTTGTTCAGTCGCCCTACATGTGACAAGGGCGTATTTGTATCATTATTATAAAAAATGACGATATATGTACTCCCATTTTGCTAATTGAGGCAAACATACAATTACTTATTTGGATGGGCATTGAGGAATATTCCTTCGTTATTGCTTTATCCAACAGAAAAAAATGTTATATAAAAACGTAATTTCATTCAATATTTTAGTGGACATTTTTCCTGCATGCTTGAGAGGACGAATATTATTCCACGACTATATATATATTTGCATTATAGCGGACAGCAAGTACAAAAATTTTGGAATGGAAATGAGGCAAAGGAGAAAAAAGAGGTAGGAGTGACGGCAAACTTTTTTTTTCTATTTTATTCCACTCGTTCTCCTGTTCAGCGACTAACGACAATAATTCTCCGCTACTGTATTATGTGTATCTGTATGTCGAGGATGACTTGACGTGTCGTGCCACGCCAATGGCACTATGCCACTCTGTATACATCCTTTTTCCTTCCACTCTCAGCAACCAGCTCGCAGTCACTCACAAACCAATTCAGTCACCCCAAACGGATTTTTCTTCTTTTTATCATCTAATGTTCATCTTCTTTTCGCTCTTCACTTTTTAGACACGCTGCTGCTGCGTATGTATACGAACGTTTATGATCGGTTGACTTGTCACACAATCAAGAAGGGATGTGTGTGTGTGTGTCTTTCATACGACATTACCTATACACACGCGATTTTATTTATGGAGCAAAAAGAAACTCATACAGTGTTTCAGTTTTGGGGATTTTTAAATGATGTTTGTTATTATGGATGCGTGAAAGAAGTTAGTGTATGCATAGATCTGTACTTGTATTCTTGAGACGGGTGTACATATATAAAGCTGCACGTCTTGGTTGATAATGCATATTTCAGGGGATGACAGATATACAATATCAACTTGCTGTGCAAAGTGACTGGGTGGATGGAGGTAGGTTGATATCAGGCTACATTATGATAATAAACGTGCATATATTTTGTCATTCGCACTGAGATGAGAAAAGAGCTGCCGCTTCTCTGTCTACGACGACAAGTCTGCAGAGTAAAAAGGAAAAACACGACACGGATGACGGAATTGGAATCTACTTTGTATGTATTTATGTACGCTTCAAGGTATTACGTAAACTCGCGCAAACACCAACACCAGTGGTAAATAAACAACCCAGATGTGTGTCTGTGTGTGTGTGTGTGTTGTGTATGTATGGATGTTGATGTGCCAGTTTTGTATCAGCCGCATATCCATATATCCCTACCTAATTCAACGGTGCAGGCAAGGCAACTTTGTCAAGTTAAGCTTATACATTGAATGGGATGGAATCCTCCTCATCTAGTCACACGGGATGAAGAGATGAGAAAGAGAGGGAATATAAAAGAAGGTTAATGATATACGCCCAACGCTCGTCTCAGCCTTTTTCTCAAGAAGTGAGAGAGAAAAAAATGTGAGGAGAAAAGTCAACTAGGTTGAATGAAAGTAAAGACCCACCCGTACGAGTAGAACAAACTCAGCGAGCAAGAGCGCCTAGCGAATCTAACCTAGCCCAAGCCATCATCATCACTCACACGAGCTAAATGATCATCGTCATCAACTTTCCTCCTTTTTTGGTCGTCGTCACCGTCATTTTCCAGCGTGCAGCACCGCACGGCTGGATGGAGCCAAAGGCAATGGAAAATGTGACCTGCTTTGCTGGTGGGTGTTGATGGCAGGCAGGGAGCATAATGGGTATAAATATACACGCCGGCTCGACACAAACTTTGATGAGTATAGTGGCGAATGAAAAAAGGAAATAGTTTTGTGTGTAAAGAGGAAACAAGGGAAAGTCGGGGAAAAGAAAGCCCTTCATTTTCTCCTACGGAGGCTTGAAAACCACTTGAACTTCTCTCTCTCTTTCTCGCGCGCTTCTCTTTTTCTCCCTTTCCCCTTTTCCATTTCGTTCTCCTCTTTCAACTTTTTTACATAATGCATTATATACACTGACTCAGTTTTCTGCGTACGGCAGGAATTACACAGATGAGTGAAATCGTGTCGGAATAAAAATGAGAAAATACTACTGACTAGGTTGAATTTTACGAGCAAATGGATAAGCCACTAAAAATGAGAAGACGCGCACGACACACAAACGGCAACGAGACATGACGCTGTTTTTGGTGGTGGCGTGGTGGTTGACAATAGTTAGACTCTGTCTGCGTTTCTTAGAAGACAATAAGACAAAAAAGTACTTGTTTCTTTCCACAGAAAAAGAGGCTACACACACCCAGAGAACAGAAGAAAAAAACTTGGGAAAAGTAAAAACTTTTTTATGTAATAATTGCGCAAAAAAGAGACAACAAAACTTTTCGCGGAGACAAATAAAAAGTAAGAGGGGATTGCTAAATTCGATGAAAAAGTTTGCAATAATTCAAGGGAGTTTGCTTACTTAACTTACGTGATGAAATGAGAGTTTGCTGTTATTGTGAAGTCAGTAGTAGGAGCAGTAGTACGCAACATGTATGTATATATACACATGCCATGACAAGGAGGAGTGTGTGTGTGTCTGTGCATGTGTGTTGTTGGGAAACTTTTTTGTTAATCTAAACTATCTCTGTTCACGAATTTTACTGGTCATTAAAAATTTTGGCTGCTTTTCAGCTCCCCAAAATTGGACGTTGCAGACAAGAGAAAAAAATAAATAAAGTATGTAGGTACGCGGACTTGGTAAACAGAGCGGAAACTTGGAGAAGTGAATCCTTTTTACCACAACTCTTTCTCCCTCTCAACACACACTCACATATGTGACGAAAATGCATTAAAACAGCATGCTTCAAATTATTCCGATACAATGAAAGTTCACTGGTATGGTGTATAGAAATCGAAAGCAAAAGCAGTCCAAGCCACCCAGTTCCCCCGTACAATACAGATCGATGAGGTACCTACGCACTCACTTGCAATTTACTTCCTCCGTGAAAGGAAAGGATATAGTAGAAAATAATTGACAAACTTGCAGTATTGTAGAACACATAGTTACTTGTGTCTATACACAAGCGTGCCAAGGTGCTATGCTGGTTGATCAAGCCATCATATAGGAAAGCTTCATTTAATCGTCACGTCACGAGAGAGACCTTGCTTTTGTTTTTTCTAAAGAGTTTTACACAGATAGTAAAACTTTTATTACTATATTGTACGACAGACATGTATCCCATAATACGCTTATATATCCGATCACAAAGCAAAGCGAAAGAAGACGGAGAGGGTAAGAACAGGCGACACCCTTTTTATTTACCGTTATGAAAACGTCTAAACGGTTTTATTAGACGAGCTTCTTCTTTTAAATTGCTGAAAGCTGACGGAAAGTGTAAAAGGGCCGCCGCCGCTATTTACCGCAACTGTTCTTTTTTCCTCGTTTCGAGAGAGACACTATTTATTACATTGTGGTCGGTCGGTAGATAAATTAGGTGGGTGTACCATGAGTGAATATGTTGGAAAAACTAGAGGAAACGAGCTCATCCATAAAGCAAAAAGTTAAAGGACGTTCCTATCTCGTAAATAAAAGTTTAGATTTGCGCTGTCGTCAGCCAACTCTTCACATCACATCATTGACAACGAGAGAGAGAGAGAAAAGAAAAACGGAGAATTGGACAAAGGACAACGGAAATCACAAGTCTCTAGAGGACGTACCACCACAACAATCCTTTCTGACAAGCAGAGAGTTGGATTGAGAAAAAACATGTTTTGTCTTTAGGTATAAGCCCAACATGAGGAGAGAGAGAGAAACGGAGAGAGAAAAAAGTGATAAAACAAGAGAGAATTTATGACGAATGACATTCCATCTCGTTCTCTTTTTTCTTCTTTCCTTGCCTCCACTGATATTATTACTGAGTGACTGAATCCAAAAAGACAGAAGACTAAAAATCATGGGAAACATTACAGGGAAAAGGTCCAAAACTTCTTTTTTTCTTCCTCGCATCTCGTAATCAGATATTGGCATGTTTCGTTTGTTTCTCACAAAACTAACTACAATCCTCATTTCTTTCCTTTTTTTACTGGGCGCTCTCCACCACCACCACTACACGTTTCTTTCCTCGCGCTTCTTTTCCTCTCTAACACAAGTTATTTTCTTGGGTAGTAAACCAAAGCCAAAATGACAAACCGATAAACCCCAGTCGTATTATATGCTCTCAAGAGGTGAATCATCAACCATACCAACACGACGACGACGAAGAAGAAAAAAACGGAGGAATAAAAGAAAATGAGCGAATGGATAGAAGGAAGGAGGACAACAACAAAGAAAGGCGAAAAATGGTTGCTTGATCCTATAAACAGTCGCGTTGTCGTTGTGCCACCGCGTGCATGCATTCTGTATCCCACTATCCACTTATTACCTCTCTCCCTATACGTTATATTTTCAGGGCTATTGTCACATATACCTAATTGTACATACCACCACCGGATAGAAAAATAATACATTTTATAATAGAGTGTGACTATAAATGCGTGGTCTCCTTTTTGGCTTTTCTTACGCTCCCTTTAGGATCAACAACAGAGCAATAAAAATGCGTAGGATTGATGGACTTTTTCGTTAGAAATAAGAGTGTGGACGCCCAAATATTGACTGACACGAGTTTCAGCCTCTTATCTTGAACAAGCTTGTTTTTTGGACATCGCCTGCACAGCCATAAATATCCTACAATGTACTTTGATATGTGTGTGTACGTGTGTGCCCGGTCGTCTCCTCACTTTTTTTACTACCACCGCAGAAACTTCTTCATGGTACTTTACAATACTTCTTTGGTGACGGTTTTGTGTGGATAGATGGATGGTTACAGAGAAAGATAGATAGTTATCAGAAAAAAGTATTATCATCATCAGCAGCAACACAGCAGCATCATCGTGTTGGATCAGACCGTCACTTTGTATACCTCTAGCTACCTATATAGCACCTTTTTCCCTTTTTTCTTCTTCTTATTTCTTTTTCACACTCGGAGTCTCGTAAACAGATAGTGTCTCTTTTAATGTCTTTGCTAGCGCGAGAATGTATCTTGAAACGGAGAAGTAGCACGGAGAGAACAAGAAGACCCACATTTCATTTATGCTCGGTTTTATGAGGAAAACTGGAAATAGCTCATTCACTCATCGCATCACACACACACACCATCGCCATCGCCACCACCACTCCTCTCTCTTTCAGTTCACACTCATCCTCTTATGTCGAAGTTATTAGTCCCTTCTTTCAATAACGACTTTTCTTCTATTTTCCTGCCTACTTCTTTGTATCTATCTATCTGTGCCTCTTAGGTTGCCCCTTTGACACAATCACGCCTTTTGTTTCCAATCCTATAATATTGCTAAAGCTAACCTGCCTACCCATTATCTTTGAACAAAAAACTTCTTTCAGGATTCATTTTTCCCCAACTTTTTCCTCCTTCCATTCCTTTCTTTGGGGTTTTTACAATGGAAGTAATAACTAGCTGAGGAAAAAGAAGAAAGGCCGCGTAAGAAAAGATAAACGTTTCTTTGAGATGACGATGATGATGATGATCACAAGCAATGTTTCCATTCTCGAATCTCGAATGACACGTTGTATTGAATATTATGTAAACTTGTTTATATTCCAACTCTGGATTTTATAGGAAGAGCGTAGCTAAGGACGAGCAAGAAAAACTGAGAAAACAAGTGCAAAGCTGTTGTACTTGAAAAAAGACGAAAAAAACTTGATAATGATGATCATGATGAGATGATTCTAAAAATCTCAGAAAGTTGCTGCTGTTCTGTTACTTTGTTGATGGGGGAAAAAGGCCACAATACGCCGCTCTCTTTCCTGTACCTCTCTAGACGATACACGATGAAGATCATGATTTCTGCTTGCCTGCTGATTGCTCTCCTTACAACAGCCACTTGTGAACACTGAATCAGCAGCAACCACCGCCACCACCATCATCTCTATCATTTACTGCCACCACCACCACCACTTGAATCGTAAAAGTCAAGGTTTTTCCTCGCATAACTTTGGGTTACATACATAACACGTTCGTCGAACGACGTTGTACCTTAAACTTATCTATAATACCAGTCAGACAGTTAGTTGGCTGTTATGTGTACAAAAAGTGTTGCTTCTTTTCTGACCTGTTCGTCGTGTGATGTTGCTGTCTTATTTTTCTTGGCCTTTTGTTAGCGCTAATGTCATACGCACGCATCCCATCAGGATCATCAGCAACAACAGCTTCCCCGTCATCATGATCATCGCTACTATCACCAGGAGCAAAACAACAATAACAACTTCACTCATATAAAAATGCTTCACAACACCAAGCGCACACTGTGTAATTCTGAACTGTGCAGTCAAAGTCAGTAGTGGTGGAAGCCTCTCTCCGAGTCCCTTTCCTTTTACTACTTTACCTTTTTTCATCTGCTTACAGTCACCCTGCAGGGAAAAATCTGTGCTCCTGTGGAGCGACAGAGATATGATAGTAAGCAAGTGTGTAGTATAGGTAGGTACATAAATATACGGATGACTAGAGCTCCTGCAAAACACCACACATTTACATAGTCAACAGAAAAGAAAAACAGAACACTTGTTTCATTTTCTTCCGTTCTTTTCATCGTTTTATAACAACCAGAGACTTTAAAATTGTTATTTGAAGTCGTGTCGGGTACTTTTGAAAGAAACAAGTTACAGAGACGAGCAGCGAGTGATACAAAGAAAGAGAGAGAGAGAGAGGGAGGGAGAAAAAAACTACCATTTTTTTCTTGCTTCCTTCTTAATAGCGACAGACAGCATAACAATAATAATATATTTAATATGTTGGGGAGGAAGTAAAAGGGTACTATTACTATTACTCCAGCAAAAGAGCATGGCCACCACACCACACTCTATATACTTCATTCTATTTCTGCTCATTTGCTGTGTTGTTGTTGCTGCAGCAGCAGCGTAGCTTTAAAAGCCGAGAGGGTATTAGTTACTTACACTCTATAATCTCTTTTTACACTTCATCGTTTCTGCTAAATTTCAAGGCTTTTCTTCATGAGATTATCGCATTAAAAAGACCCCTTGGCGGAGGAAAGGAGAGAGTTTATGTAGTAATAACAATAATAATATTATAACTGCTATCCAGTCATCATCCAGTACTCAGTACCATCCTTTTTTCCCTTTCTGACGAAAACTCAGGAAGGAAAAAAATAACACTCTTTGTGACTGCTTTTTTTCTCTGCTTTATTATATCTTTACGCGAGTGTAATGTAATGTACATGCTTAAGTGTACAGCATTACTGTACACACACACAGTCGCTTTATGATGAGCCGCACCCTTAAAACAAGAAAAAGGAAGGGACTTTAGTGTGAGTTTTGTCGTGATTCGTGAGGGGCTACTTAAAAACCTCTTTTCCTTCGTGTTATATAAAACGGTCGTGTGAAGTAGGATAAAAAAGGATACTACGCTCGGATATGTGGAGAAGGAAATATGATACAAAAAAAAGTTTGACGGAATGCGAGTCCGTGTGTGCTCTCTCTCTCGTTCCTCGCTTTTTGATGATCTATCTTGGCGTACTACACAGTGTTCCTAATGTCTTGAACGGGTCTGGAATGAGTAATCACTTTTCATCATGAGAATCATCATCGTCGGAGTGCACATGCCTAAATGCACACCACAAATGAAATGCAGTGCAACTCAATATGCACTCTTGTCAGAAGCAATCCTAATCTCTGATGTTCACCACCAAACGACAAAGACAAGAAAAAACCCGTAAAAATGTTTTGTTAACTTTGCGCGACTTCTTTTAGACGTCAGTATTTTTTTGTGTGTTCTGTTCAGTTATTCTGTAATTGTCCTGTTACTTCAGCCATGTAAACAGCTTTTGAAAAGGCCTAAAAATGAAGAGGGGGTAAAAAAAGAAGCGTATCAGCATATGTGTGTAATGCATGGATATATGTAGGATAAAGCAAAAGAGTAAAAATACTTTTATCCTTAATGTCTCGTATATCCACAATTTACTTGTAGATTGTGTACTTAACATGTATATCTCCGTGTGTGCATATACTTACTACTACTTTAATGCTCGGTTTGTGTACGGAGTAGTAGTGGGGTAAAAAACAGAAAACGACAAAAGTCATGGGACCTGTCGAGGCACAAGAGAATAATTTCCTAAAAACTTTTTTGTTCTTCCTTTTTCCTTCTGTTCCTTTGTCTTGCCTGCGTCGCTTTTCCTCCTTACTTAAACCATACGACCACGGAGAGAGGAGAGAGAGAGGGAAAGGACGACAAAGACGTGAAACTACTAAAAAAGGACGAAAGCATGGATGCATGTAAGGTGTACACTCTAGGCACATAATCACTCATATTCTCGTTTTCCATTCACATTTACCTTGGGTTTATTCTTGAAGACGCACACACTTGATGTGATTCCTCTCTTACGGTAATAGCAATTTAGATTTTTTGTGGTCCCTCCTCTCAACAATTCAAATTGAATCTTTTGCTTTATCATCGTCGCGTTTTGGTGTTGTCACGAAGGTATATTTCATGTAAGCAAGTTGCATACTTAACTTTGTATGTCGTGCTGTTGTATATTTCGTCGGATTAAGCCTGTCCCTTTTAAAGATTCTTTTTGGAAGTCGTGAAACGAAATACGTATAAACGACTGGAGAAACCTGTACTACAGCACGGCAGCCACGCAGCAACATTGTGAAGGGAACGCGATGCACCAACCGTACAAAAACAAATAGATGAAATGATGATTATACCTACGACGATACACCTTGGGGGCCAAGATGAATGCAACTCGAGTGTGGGTTAGTCGTCGGAAGATATGGTAGATAAAACATGATGCTCACCAACACACAAAGCACACACATATGAATTGTACCTGTTCGAGGGTAACCTGAGTCATGGAGAATGGAGACACACAATAAACGACAACAACAGTCTCTCTCTCACAGCTTGCACTCTCTCGGTGCTGCTGTTATTAACAGAAATCACGCCACCGAAATTATATTGTTGTTACTAAATGCTCACTATCACCATCTAATGAAATGGACGCTTTCATTTAATCTCAGCTCAACCCAAATCAAATCAAAAAGCGAAAAGGGTTCTTATAAAACTCGCTCAGTCTATGCACGGACGAAGGTATGTCTGATTTGCTTTTGTCGTTTACTATTTAATTGGCAATTGGGTTGTTTAGATATAACAAAACTTGTTGATGAAAATGTATGTAAGTTAACTCTTAGTGCCCATAAAATATTTTGATTCCCAGCAAAACATCGACATTTATCCAAGCATTGTCTCATTGTTCTCCCTTAATTATTATTTTTCATTATATTTTATCATTAGCCTGTTGTTTCTTCACACTACCCCTAAGTTTAAAGACGAAATATTGTGTTGAAAGATTTTTAATATGCCAAGTTGCGTTTCACCAACACTTTTCCATACGTCTGCTGCCGTGTCCACAAAAAATTGAACTTTATACTTTTCAACGTTCGTGCACACATCAATGAATGCATGACAAAGGTTAAGCATGTCAAAATATAATGCTATATAGCAGAGATTACTACCATAAACAGGGAAATGTGCGTTTGAGTAATAAACACGTACACAAAGGCGTCATCCGACACAAAAAACGCATTTGGTCTGAAAATAGAACATGAGCCACACAAGTTTTCCATTTCCATATACTTCATTTTTAAGCTTTCCATGTTTCCCCAGTACAAGTTTATTTACAACTAGTTTGCTCAGTTGCGTGCAAAGAAATAGTAATAAGCAAGGAGTTGCAATGGCAGTAATATAGACAACAATAGCGCGGGTGAAAGGTAAGCGTGTAATCTAATGGTATATATTAGTCAGCTATGCTAAAAAGCGCACAATGACATAATATCCCCTTTGCATATGTGCCTACCTTGTAAATGTCTTAAATGTCTAGTCACCAGAGAAAACAAGAGAGAAGGAAAATAAAGATAAAAGGAAGGAAAAGGGTGAAATGCACATGAGCGAAAAAGGATAAGAAAAATGGATATGTAAAGTAAAACGTAGAGCACTCGCCTAATAAACGTGCGCCCAGTAAAGAGCTTAGTATTGCTTCAGGTTAAAATTTCAACAGAATATGTCCCTTACACGTGCCTCTGTGGAGTGGATATGAAACCGGGTTCACATTTATTGTCAGTTGGAGTACAAACTCTACTTAGCAAATTGTTTGCTCAGGTACCTCCCTCTACTTACACAGTTTTCTTTCAAAAGGATTGAAAAAGATAATCCAGGCTCACTTTAAGCTTACAAGTTAATAAACAGCTTGGTATAATCAGGCTAACAAGTGACCAAGTGGAACTACTTTGACACAATCATGCAAATAGATTTTGAAGCAATTAAGGGTTTTACTACTGCGATAGGAAATATATTTTGTGTCTTGGGTTTAATTAAACGAAACCTGTTGTTCTGGTTGATCTTATAGATTTTTCGACTCCCCGGACCAGAAACGGTTTGCCCGTGTTATTTTCCTGCAGTATCACGAAACATTCATCATGATAGCGAGATTTGAGGTAGATGAAGCATGGAAGAAAGATGAGAAAATTTTTAGTTTGAAAGGATCGTCTACTCAAGATAAATAGTACATTTTCAACCTGCATTACATAAAATAAACATCACCCCCACTCACCCCCTACACACTTGGTGGAAGTAACCAGGTAAAATGTAAGTTGACTCTTTCTGACTGAACGGTGGTGGTAGTGGTGATGCTGAAGAAGACGCTGAGACGCGAACAAAAAAATCGGTTGGTGTGTAGATTGAGTTGGCTAATACGAGTGGATGAACAGTTTCCTAGAGCCTAGTAGAGTTCGAAAACGTAAGAGTATTCCGTTACTCATTTTTTTCGTCTTTTTCTTCATGCAAGAATTTGTGTGTGACGAAGGCTTCAACTAGAAACGTCTTTTTTGGTAGAAGCATCACGTATTTTGTAATTGTATATATATCCAATTATTTCTTCTTCACTCGCTACTCATTACACTGCTAAAATGTATAAAGAGTGGAGCGTCGTACCCCCAAACACGTCTGTTTGATACATATCCCTATTTCTTACGAGTAGTGTCGGTGTAAGTAACCTTATCTGCAAGTTATTGACTCACTGGTTGTTGGTGAGTTTTCTTAGGTTTTTTTTGCTTCTGGCTCAAATTTCTGCCACTTCTTCATCGTGCCCATTCATTATCACATTTATACCGACTCTTGTTACCGATTTACATAGTGGTGTACCGTGACTGCGTCAAGTACCTGCACAAATGTCTACAAAAACAAAACGACGACGACTGCCACCACTGCTGCTGCCTCGTTGGGAAAAAAAGTAAACAAATAAGTGGCTCTTTACCTCTTGTTAGTTTAATGGTCCTACCTCTCGCGGTAATAGCCGGCTGGCATGTACACACTTGTTTGTTCAGATAGCTTTGCTTTCGTGAAAACAATCATCGGTAATAATAACTTTGTCGAAGCAAGAGGAATGTGGCGAGAATGGTGCATGGTGGAAAGGGAAGGGTCGTGATGATGATAGATCTAGTATCACATAGATTTTCAGTGGATTATGTGTTTTAAAATGCTAATTTTCATAACGATACCACATGATGAATGCATTACGATTACTACGTGTGGTGGTGTTGGGGGGTGAGACCTTCTCTTTACTCACACAGTTTTCACGTACGTACAAGTACACTAAATCTTTCTCGACCAGAAGCCTATTTGTCGTCATTTTTTATTTACCAGGCCGCATTATATAGGAAACGAGAGGGTGTAAGTAGATAGATACATGGAGGACGGAGGCATGACAAAACATATCTCTGCAGACAAGAGGGAACGAAAAGCCTGCGCCAGACTTTATGTATTGAGTATTTAGTAAAAGTAATATACATATATACCCTTTTATAAGCAGTCACTTTTGGATTATTATTATTATTATTATTACACTGATCGCCTGATACCTTCTCCATTTATCAACCGAGTGATATAAAAACACGGCTACTACTACTACCACTCTACCTCATCCGACTCCACTCTCACTCCTATTGCCAGTCACTCACTGCTGTTTCTGTCTCTCACGGGCACATGTGTGCATGTTGAAGAGATGAGGGGAAAAAGTGAAACGAGAAAACAACTTGTCTAAATCTTCCTTTTTGTAGATTAATCTTGCCAAGAGAGAAGGAGAAGAGGAACTGGGAAGAAGAGAGCAGGAACGAGAGTGAATGAGATAAAAAATCGTCTAATGAAAAAACAGAATATTACTCAATACACACACTTAAAATATCAATAATGTCTACTAGGGTAGCACTGCATAGGTGGTATTATTAGGGGGTACAGCATAACCAAAACAGATAAGCCTAGATTAAAAATGATGATTGTGGCGATAAGAATGACCATAACGTGGAATATGAGATAGTGTAATAGATCAACAGAAGAAAATCCAGCGAAACACACTCACACACAACAAGGTTGCGTGAAAAAAGCGACTCTACCACCATTCCTGTCTCATCATTCTCATCTGGAGCAATTTAATACTTAAAGGGATAAAGAAAAAACAAGCATCGCTCCCTTGTGTTTTGCTGCTGCTGCTGCTGTTGGGGCTCGAGAATAAGATGGATGAAAGACTCTTTTTAAAAAATGAATCTCTTTCACATTTTTGTCAGGTGTTCACATTCAAAGAAAACGGTTTCAACCCAGCCCAGGCAATATAGACATATTATTGAAAACGCTCCCTTCCTTTATTCTCAGAACGACGTATACAGAGAACGATGATGCATGGCACATCATCAGCAAAAGTTCACCCAGCGATCATCCAAACTCGGAGAACACTTGCTCCATTCCCGTGTTTTTATTTGCATGTGGCTCGGTTGGTCCTCTCTCTCTCTCCCTCTCTCTCTCGGTTGCGTGCATTTTTACTGAGGGGAGATCTTTAGTATTTAGTTCAACTCGTCTTGTCTTGATGAGGAACTCTTGATCTGAAAACTAGATTCATAATACGTAGTGGGGATATTGATATATTATTATAGTGATAATAAAAGTTGTCTAAATACCGTCAATACGTTGTTGCGTGTATGTATATCACGACATTATATCATGCCACCCTTTTCATTCATAATAATAATAGCAATACCAAGAAGATTCTCCCTTTTCTCTATACTTTGGAGATCCATTTTTCCCCAGCTTTTTTTTTCTTTTTTTACGCCGTTAGCAACTTGAAACAAGTGGAATTCTCGGGGGCACAAGTGTTTTTTATCTCCGCTGCTGTTTCGACCGATGATGATGATGATGATGACGGTGCTGCTGCTGCTGCTCCAGAGCCAGAACAGACGAAAGTAATACAAAAAACAGAAGAAGAAAAGGAGAGCAAAGGGGATTCAAGATCCCAACCCAGATTACACAATAATGTGCGCCGTGTGCATGTATGAAAAAGTAGGCTTTAGTTCAGCCGTGTTTAATGTTACCCAACATACCTTTCCCTCGCGGTGCAGGAAAAAAGAACACCTGACAACTTCCTCCTCCAGTGTGATGCACCTCCTGTACAACCTACCGTGCTCCTGTCATCTGTCAATGGAATTGGATTATTGTTCCTTCTCTCTTTTTCATTGTACCTGGATGAAAATTGATCACGGCCAGGAGCGGAACGATCATCTTCGTTTTTTACTCTGGATACCTTTTATTTTACGACCAAAAAGGTTCAACTAGGTAATCCAAATAATGCTCGTTGCGAGATACTCCACTTTTATTTTAGCCTGCATAGTAATTACTGGAAAACGTGGTTAAACTTTTTGGTCTTTCTTCCACGCTACTACGCTGACAATTTTCGTACTCCTTCCCTAATTGAGAAAATCATTTACCAAATACAAACCCACAGGCATTTTCCATACTTTACACCTAACACCACCTCCATGCAAGCAGAGAGAGAGAGAGAGACGTTCATCGAAAGCCTCTACATTTTCGCCTACAATGTGTATCATAAAGAGTTTAGAGTATTTTCGTGATTTAGAAACTTTTTATCTTTACCCTGCGTTCATCGAAATCAAAGTACGTGTTAGTGAGTGTGTCTGTCTGTGTGTGTGTGGACTAAAAGTATTGGGTCATTAGAGAGGAAAGTATGGACCACCCATTTTCCTCTGGCATGTTATCATGCTATTATTACTTACTTAGCCTACACGTGAACTGTAGAGGGCGTATTGGTAAATGTGAAGGGGGAACTTTGGCGATGATGGAGATTGGGGTTGGGGGCAGCGAGAAATGATGCTTGCAGTTAGTCATCATCATGTGTGTGTTATTTTTTTGTTTTTGATGCAAAAACAGGCAGAAAGAGGATATCTTCACGTGATACTATCATAAAATGAAGGAGGAAGAGTAAAAGGCAAAAAGACAGGATCTTCATAATCATCAAAATGTGAAATGGAGTGATGGACAGTTGATACATGGGTCCACAGTCCACTCAGAAATCTTCCCCACTTTTCATATTAAGTATACGTATAGGGCCAGAGAGTTGCTATATTTAAGGTCATCATCATACGACGGAGTGGTATTTTGGGAAGGTATTATCTTACCCAACATTTAAGCTAAAACTGTGGCCGACTTATGCAAGCTATACTTATGAAGAAGATACACCATTTTTGCTGAATCGCTACTAGTTGTTGGCTACATCGCAAAAAAGGTAGAGACTTTTTCTTTCCATCATCTACACACCACCAACATCAACGTCCAAAACGTAACGTTGCTTCGTGTCTTAGTCGTCAGTAACGCATCATTTCATCACCCAAATCTCTCTCCCTCTCTCCCTCTTTATATATCTCACGTTACATTGCACGCTGCCTGCCACATCACCTCAACGGCTTTTTCTATCGTACGAAAAAATTTGTTCCATTTTCCTAGAAAGAAAGGACGGACGGCGGTGGAGCAGAGGAGGCACACAAAATAGCGACTAGTGAGGATTCTGAAGGAAGACGAAGGAGGAGAAGACGCCTTCATGATATCTACTTTTCGAGAAGTAATGAGATTTATCAAGACGATACACACTCACAAACTCTCTCTCTCTCTACCCAGCAATCACCTACTAAATATAGTATTACAGAAGTAGCCCATACTCCATTTAAGTAGCGGCAAAGAAAATTATGTCTCTCTCACTCTTTTTTTTCCTCGAGAAGCCCAAGCCCAGTGTACTGGCATTAAGCAGACAAAAAAATCGTTTCTCTAATGTAAGTAGTAGGCACGCATTTAGTAAGCAACTATGAGTGTGAGTATAACAGGGGATTTTGATGTGTATTCACTATTCTATAGAGGAAGGGTTGTGGATGATTAGGTGTGTCAAAAAGATTTTTTTCCTCTGAAGGACACATCAAACCCGTGGCTTGGCTTGAACGAGGTTTAGTTTTTTTTTTTATTTTTTCTCTTCTCTCTCTCTCTTCCTTTTGCCAAGCAGATCAGAGGTGAAATTACAGGACAATCTAGTGTAGACGTGTGTACGCGGTGGTTCTACTGATTTTGCTGACGTGAGCAAGGTTTCCTGGTAGTGGGAGCAGTTGCGGTGTTGGTAGTGGTGGTGGTAAGAGTAGAAACAATACATCAACAAAAAAGTACCCAAGGAAAAGATATTTCCTGGTTTAACCTGTAGTTTATCTTGTATGAATGGCAGCAGCAGCGGCGGCGGCGGCGTTCGTGGTAGTAGAGAAAAGAAGGGTGCAGTTCCATTTGTTTTGTTCTTATAACGTTTCGCGATGTCTATTAGATTTCCTAGTAGTTTGCTTTATGAGGAAACCAAAGGATAAAAGTCTTTTTTCAGAGAAAGCTGTTTCTGCATGCGACTACTGCGCCCACCACCTACCTACATTATGTACTTGTGCCAGTAGTAGTGCTCTTGGTGGTACTTCTCGCGATTCATTTTTTACGGGTTGTATGGCGGAAAGGGGAGAAAGAGAGAAAGAGAGAGAGAGAGATGAAGCAATGACAGGGAAAGAGAAAAGAGAAGAGGAAGTGGTTCGTTGGGTCTCTAGATCCACGTCGTTATATTATATGGGACATTTCGACCTCCAACATGCTTTCCTCCTTTTCATCCTTTTTCCCTCCGTTACCATTTTTTTGTGTTCGCGCTGCTATTCACTCCTTCGTGTACATGCATGCATATGCATACTTTATAAGATCACTACAGGCTTCCAGAGAGGTTTTAAGTTATATAAGCGGGGCACACGTGTGTGCATTTTCATATATATAATAGAGGGTATGGCTGCTCGCCTGACGTGTGTGTTGTGTAGTGGTAGTCATCATGATCATCATCATCACAGTCATCGTCGTTTTCTACTTTTCTGCTAGTGGCTTTTCTCCTAAGAGAGCGACGTCGACGGGGAGAGGAATAATAATATGCTGAGAGCAGCAAAAAGTGCCAATGCCATGCCATCGCGGTGGTATGCTCTGCTGCTGCTACAAGTACTTCCACTTTCTCTCTGCTGCCGCTCTAAAACTCGTTTTATTTTTTTTATATTTTTTTGCCAAAGCTTTTTGCACATTTCCCCCAACGAGCATTCCCGTCAAGGAAAATGTCCTTTCGCCTGTATAGCGCGTATAAAAAGTATAATAGGGAGGAGAAGTAATAATAGGAGCGTGTAGTTTTATATGTTTAAGTGGTGGTAGCGGCGACGGTGGTGAGTTGAAGCTGATGTGTCGTTCGTTGTGTGAGGCTGCTGACTGCTCTCCTTTGGTTTTACTTTTGCTGTGTGAATGTACTGCCTTCCTGCCGCTGCTGCTGACTCACAGACGGGGAAAATCGATAGGGAGTTTGCCAAAAAAGCAGCAGTTTTGCTGAAAAAAAGTAAGCCATGCCATTTTGTCAGCATGAAGTTCACAGAGAAAGTTATGATAGTCGTGTAGTAAAACTACATATTTTCTTCTGGTTTTTCGCATCGCATAAAACTTACATAATATTTTTGCGCAGCATGTGTGTGTGGGTGCTTGTGTGTACAAAGTTGTACCGAGTCATGATAATGCTAGCGGGAGAGGATAACCCATGTCGTTGTCGTCCGCGGGAATGGCAATGGAAAATAGCCATAATAAAAATATGTTGTAGTCGGTACTTGCATAAAAAATAGAAAGCAAGAAAAACGGGAACACTACTGCTCCCACTGTCGCTGCCTATTCTTAGCCCCATCATCATAGTATGGCGTATGAGTGTGTGTGTGTGTCTGTATGTGTGTATGCATGATGGCCACGGAATCAAATGGTAGTCATTGTTTGTAGAACACAAAAAAGTCGTGAAAACCGTTATGTGCGGAGCGTGTGTGTGCATGTGTTTTTAAAAGACGGAAATAGTTCCTTCTCCGTTTTTTTCTCAACTCCTTTTATGTGTGATACCCGACGACAGCAGCGATGCGATACACGATGCGATTAGAGAGGAACAACAAACGATATTACATTATTTGTGTAGTCGGAGGAAGAGGCGTTTGTACCCTGTAATATAAACTGCTGGCAGTCACTAGTCAAAGTCGTCAAAAGCAGGAAAAAGTGGAGAGAGAAAAAAACGCAACTATGGCGGTGTAACTTGGTGTGGTAGTAGTCATGGCAGTGGCGGCAACGGTGATGGCGTTACTGTTAACTGATGGCAAAAAGGAGAAAGCAGACGGCGGACTCTTTTCTCTCTCTCCCTCTCCCCCTCACTCTCTGGAGTTTTTCCGTCCTACTAACCAGATTCTAGGCTCTATACACGGTTCCTGTTACATTATATTATATACTCGAGAAGAAAACAGAAAAACAGCTATGCCATTTCCACGCTTCTTTTGCATGCCTGCTTATTATTACGGCGGTGGTGGTGGTACCTACCGCTCTGGTGACATGTTGAACAATAGGTAGTACGCCTATTAATCTGCGTATACACATAAATGACTACCTACATACATCGCATCTCTTTTTAAACTGATGCCAGACACCGCACTCACGAGTCTGGCTCTCTAAGCACGTTCGCGAAACATCCCCAGGGTCGCGTAAACTACATCTAGGCCGGCCTGCTTTTTCTATACACCGAGATGCATACATTTATAGAAAAATAACATAATAACCAGGTTGAGCCAAAGGCACGCTAACGGATATTTATAAAGGTACCACGCCGCGTGCAGATGAAAAACAGAAATGTACCTTGCCACTACTTTCGCAAAAAAGACGTGTTCCCTGGCATTAGTGTTTTTTTTGAACAATAGACGTTCCTTACGGAACCCGGGAAGAAAAGTGAATAGAAATGGGAGATTGGAAAGTAGTGTGCAGTTGTTAGCAAGTTGAAAGCAACAGAAGAAGAGAAACTCCAACTAAGACAGGGAAAGAAAAGAGCGGGTGAGAGAAAGGAGAGAGAGAGAGGAAATGAGAACGACTGGTGTTGTATTATAGGAGTCAAGATATGTGTATTATGATAAAAGTCTCTCCCTAGCGAAAGGCTTTCAACAACAGAAGCGTCAACGGCGGTGGTTTAGAAAGGTGTATGTATGTATAATAGTAACATGATGCCATTCCTTTGCGAAAAAATAAACTTTGCCACTGCCGCCGCCACCAGTTCCCGTTCCCATTTGCAGAATTGTGTAGAGAAAGAGAAAACGAGAACGACCCTGATATACATAAAAAAACAAGCTGAAAAAGTGTGTTTGATACGGTTTTGCGTATACCCTTCCTTTAATATGCACCTATACCTCATGATAATATATTATTCATGTTTATATGGCATATGGTTATTACACTAGTGGTTATACTCTTGTCGCGTGCCACTACAATACACGACTACAATAAATGCCTCGCTTCCACTCTGTCCAAAGGCTATACACCTACTCCCACTTGCCGTCTTTTTTGCGTGCTGAAGTTTTCTCTCTCTCCCTCTCTCTCTCTCTCTCTGCCCTGTTTCACAATCTCCACTTTTACATTCCACTTTCTTTTCAACTAAACTACACTTTTGGTCTGTTTTGTCGTGGATTTGGGTAAAAAAAAAGAAAAGAACGTGAATATGAAGCCTGGAAAAAAGGGAAAAGAGAGCGAAACACACGGGTACTGCCGAAAACCACCCAGATTCCGGGGTCTTGGCCGACTCATGTACAGTCATCGTTATATATATATTATATGGTGTTGTTGTTCTCTCGTTTACCGCTTTCCTTTTAGTAGAGCTGTCTGCTGATCCTCTTCCCCTTCACTGGTTTTTTTCTCTCTAACTGTTTCCGCTTGCATGTTGAATGTAAAAAAAATTCTTTCTTTTTTATGGATCATGTGGGCCCAAACGCCACACTGTCTTATGAAACTTGTATGTAAAATACAATGTATGCATACACATATGTCGGTATACGTTTTTATGCTTTTACCTATCATCAGAAGGGCTCTTTTTATAAGTTTAAAATGTATGCATACGGATGGGCACACGCTTTTCCAGAATGTTTTTATGGAAGTTTAAGTAGTACCTTTGCATTGCGAGGTGTGTGAATCTCTCTCGAGCTCCACTGCTCATTTCTCATGGCCCCTGCTGCTCCCCAACCACCACACATACAAACACAGCACGAGTCTTCAGTATTTTGCTCGTGTTTTCCATCTAGATTCGCATGGCCCAAGTAATGTCTGTAACAGACTGTGAGAAGACGTGCACGTAATTCATAAAATCGTGAATGTGTGTGCTGTGTGTATACGTGAAAGTGGTGTAATACCATGTGAGTTTGTATGATCGGTTTTGGCTTTTCTCAAAGAAATATTATATTGCTTATGTGCGGCTTATGCGAAACGGCGGAGGTGTGTTACGTGCGGGAGATAGAGGAAGAGTTGCTGAGCTGAGCTTTGCAAAAACACTATTCCAAAAGGGATTATGATATAGGTGGATTGTTATGTACAAATGGTTGTGGTGTACACTGCTGCTGCTGCTGCTGTTGTTATGAAATATGGAGTTTTTCTGTAAGCATGAATGGAGATCGAGGTCGTTTGCTGCTGCTACTGGTGAATTTATAATGTATAAATATTGTACACACACACATACACACACACGGCCAACAGCTCCTGGGGAAAAGGCTGGTTTGCATAATGTATTTACTTATGTACATAAAATGTATATATGCGACTTTTATAGGATTTTTTTCCTCCTGAAGGATTTTCTATCATAATAAACTGTACAGCCACGCATTGTAAAAAGTAGCAAAAGTGGCTACATTGTATAAGTTTTGATGGGATTTCCGCAACCTTTTAAAATTTTCAGGAAACAAAGGCTCAAATGATAAAGGATTTTTAGCTTCAATTTATTAACCCATTCTACCCAGTCATTGATTATGGAATTGCATCTGTGTTGGAATGTTGGAATTTTTTAAATTCCAGTTCCAGCATGAATTTTTAAAATGTAATAAATGCAATATGAACTATCATGTTTTATCAGTACACAGTATTGGTTGCATTTTGTTTATTGTGTTTGCTATCTAATCAAACAAAAAGGCCATTCGATCGCTCCCAATCCATCCATCCAGTTACTTTAAAATGAAAATGCCGCTTTTAATGTTGAAGCGCCCATAAA
>JAHZNE010006065.1:0-12566 GCA_027744055.1 Callyntrura sp. NNG-2020
TGTAGTAATAAAAGATTTGAAAGGTCCAGCTGATTATGATTAAGACAATAAAGTGTGAATAGCGTGGCTTTTACCTGAAACTGTATTCACTACGTCACCTTTAATTTCTTTTTTTTCACTGAGCTAATACTAATGTCAATTAAAATGCACTACACTTTATTAAATTAATCCTATTAAAATAAAAACTGCATTAACTAATGTAACGTGCACTTACATGTGCTTTCGTGAAGGATGATTGTATAGCGCCTTCCCGAATGCTCTATGGTCATGTACAACTGTGCTATCTGCCTCATATAATGAAGTTGTACTAACCAGCACACAGCACAGCACGAGATAGCAAAAAATGCAAGGAAAGGAACAATGCAATGAAGCAATGTGTAATGGGGTCTGGGACCTCCAATTCCAATGATGGGAGGTATCGCTTAGGGTTAGGGTGGGATCATAAGGACTTTCTCGCATCGAAATTCTCATCTCACGACTCATCATAGTTATAATGTCATTTGTCGTATAATATGTCATGTTTGTCATTCGTTTTATAGTTCTAAATGAAATTGCTTCTTTTATCCGTCCACTTCACCGTCAGTTCACCTGAGAGTTGATCCAGTGGGGTTTGATTGCGGTAATGCAAGATGATGATGATGTAAAAATTGAACGTGAATTCAAATTGAAATTTTTAAAGCATCTGGTGACTTTATTAGACTTTTACTCAAGAAATACAGTACATATGAATGCAACAATTTAACATTTTTGCTTAAAGTAATATTCTCTATTTATATAAGTGTACCCTTTAATATATTATGCATGGTAAAGGCAAATATTTAAATAAGTTTAATATTTCAATTGAAAGTAGTCCTTGCATGCTCCACAGATAAATATATGCAAAATGGTTGGTTACTAGTTTAGTAGATGGAATCGAATGTTGTTGATGATGATGATGAAGCTACAATAATAGTGATGATAAATTATGAATATATATGTATATATATACGTATTTAAAATACATACAACAATACGTTGTTGTACGCTATACTTATACTGACGTAAAAGAGGAATTGTCGTGTGACACTAGAAAAATCATGTAGATAAAATAATTTTTAAATACAATAACGCAAATAACAAAAGTATTGCATATCATAAACTATCACGCACATTTGTGTGCCAATGGTTGTATTACTTGTTTAAAGTATTTTAAAACATAAAATTGCATGTACTCTTCAAGAGGAAAACACGAACGGTAATATTTTGTACAGTTGCAACTTTACAAACAAACAATCCTTTTAAATAAACGTTGCATTACAAACAAATTAAACAATGTTGCATTATCGGGCACCGTCACTTTGATTATCAATTTTTTGTGCGCTTGCCGCCCCGGATGATGATCGGATGTCCTCTGGTGAGCCGATTGAGCTGGCGACAAGTGGTTTTTTATCCTCTGCAAGGTCTACTTTGGGAGTGCTGTCACTCAGTTTGTGACCACAAGGACCTGTATCGCTGTTATGGTTGGCTGGACTGATTTCCACCTTGACATTTACAACGGGCTCCATCTCTTCATCCGAGTCATCCGACCGATAAAAGAATCGCTTACGTTTTTGTTTAGTACTACTGGACGATCTGTTGCTGCTATTGCCATTGGCAGTGTGGGAAATGGGGCTGCTACTGCTACTGGTTTGACCACTGGTGAGATTTAAAGGACGTTTACTCCCGGCGTTGCTCCCGATCATGTCTCTTTGTTTCATGCTCATGCCACCATCTTCCTTGCTGAGGAGTTCTTTTAGCTGCTCATGGGTCACCATATGGTTGTCTAATTCAGTGCGGAAAAAGAATTTCAGGTGACACAGAGAACAATCGTATGGACGAGTGTGTAGCCCGTGTTCAATCATGTGCTGCTGAAGACCGGCTGCCGTTGTAAACACGGACGAGCACATGTAGCAGGTGAATGAAGAGCAGCCTTCGAACGTGTGTTCAATCAAATGACACTGAAGCTTTAGCGGGGTGTCAAAGGAAACTTGATTGCAAATGTAGCACTCGTGACTGGACCCTTCGGTCTTCAGGTGAACCACAACGTGTGCCTGAATTTCCTGTTCGGAGCCAAAGCTCATTTGGCATTTCATGCACTGGTAAGTTTTCATTGAGTTGTCTGGCGTGGTTGTAACTGCAGAATTTGAGCTGGTAGGTCGACCATCCTCCGGAGTGGTAGTGTTTGTGGACGAAGGCGACTTTGTACTCAAGTCTGTCAGGTTACCTGCGGCGCTGGACGTGGTTCCTGCACCAACATTCCCCGGTGGCATGAAGAATCTAGGGGGAAAGGGCAGAGCAAGGGAGGTCTTCTTTTGGTAACAATCATCACAAATAAAAGGTTGAGGTTCTGTGGAGAACCCATTTCTTCCACCGGTTGGATCAGGCCTTTCTTCCGTTTTAAAGCAGAGACAGCATTGAGCTTGGGTTCGGGGGAGGGTGCTTCCACTAGAAGAAGGGGATTTTGCGGGGTTGAGCAGACTATTTGGTTTGAGGGGACTTACTTCGTTATTACTTGCTGCATTGCCATCATCAAGTCTTGTATGAAATTTGGAATGCATCTGAACTTCAATTTCAGTCATTAAGGTTTGCCTACAGATTATGCATGGAATGGGAAGTTGGGACGTTAAACTTTTCGAGTTATTTCCTGCATTGGTGGTGGATCCCACCGAGGATTCGGACGATGTTGATGACGATTGGGAGAGTGAATGTTGTTTCATATGCGAGTAGTATTGCTCCTCCGTAGAAATATTTTGTTTGCAGCCTGTGCATGTCGTCCCTGACACCACCTTGCAGTGAGTTAATTTATGTTCGGCAAGGAGGGTAGCTGATGGACACACCTCATCACAGATATTGCATTTGTGCTTTCCACTCGCCACAACTTGATGAGTTTTCATGTGATTTTCCAGATCCGTTCTGCTTTTGCAGTTTTCGTTGCAATAAGCACAGCTCAGGCTCAGTGTCGTCGAAGCATTTCCAGAGGATGAGCTGGTTGAATTACCGTTTCCGGTGCCGCCAGATTGATGGTGCTGATGGCCGTGACTTTGATGAGCTGATTTGTGACTAGAATTGCTACTATGAGACAGCTTATTATTGCTTCCACCGCTGCTAACCATGTTTCTATCTACTGAGCTTATGATAGAGCTACTTTCCGACACGTTGCAATGCGTCTGCAAAATGTGGTGCACTTGCTTACGATGTGTTGATAGCTCCGCTTCACTCCCAATCACCTTGTCGCAAATGTCGCATTTCAACTCTTTAATGGCCTTGTTCCCCGAAAGAGATGAGCCATGACCTGTGCTCTTTTTACCAGATTTTGCATTTAGGGAGGAGGAGCGTGAGCCACTGCTGCCACCATGCATATTGTGGTCTGCACTGGACGAATTACCGTTAACCACCGAGGTGTGGTGCGTCTCCATGTGTTTGTCCAGTAAAAATTCCACGTGGAATGCAGCATCGCACATTTTGCAGGTAAATTGCTTTTGATGAGTGCTCAGGTGAAATTGGAGGTCTATTTCTGTAGAAAACGAAGAGTTGCACAGGAGACACCGGTAGGGCGACAGTTTTCTCAAATGGATCATTTTTACATGGACCTGTAATGTTTAAAAAACATATACAAAATATTACAATCAACTCACATTTTGAGTACGAAAAAAGTTAGATATTGGTCTATCTCGGCTTTTTTCACCCACTGCAAAGGAGAACGGGCGCTCCAACAAGTGACATGATGGGATTAATGTTGTTATTGTTGGTGGGGCGTGCTGCTACTACCGCTGCCGCAGCCGCTGCAGCAGCAGCCACGGAACTGGATCGCATTTCAGACATGGAGATGGAGGTAGAAGTTGCACAACCAGTACCGGTAGTTGTTGTACTTAAACTACCACCGCTGCTACTACTCCTACTATGATTGTGGAGAACATCATGATGATCGTCTTCACGCTTTATCTTTTTTGCTGAGGATCCTGTGCTACTAGTGCCGTGATGATGGTGGTGATGATGATGATGATGATGTGACAAACCACCAACACCACTACTTGTACTAGAGGACGGTAACTCGACGGAAGAGGAAGATTTACTCTTTTTGCTCAAGTCGGTAGGCTTAATTTGGAGTGGTTCTGGAGAACACACCTGTTGAACAACATGGAAGGAAAAGAAGAACGTTAGTAAAAGCTTGTGCTTTCTGCTGCTTGCTCACAGCTTTTATTTACTGGGACCCTTATACACTCTAAGTAGAGAGCTGCTTGCTTGTACCGTTGCTGTGTGGGGCGACTTGAGACAGTATAAGGAAACCCATGCAAACTTGTAATTTTTACACCCTATATACGTTTCCAGTGGTAAAAAAACACAAACTTACCGGCAATTTACTTCTATGCTGTCCATTGTCAGCGTGAAACAGGACAAAATGTTCAGCATACAAAGCACTGCTGGGAAAAGCAATGGCACAAGGTGCACAGAAAGCATTTTCTTTCGCTTTGGCCTGCAGGTATCCGCTCAAACTGTGTGTAGTTACAGCATGCTTGTGGAGAGTACTCAAAGTAGGGAATTTCATGGTACAGAACGTGCAGGGGAATCCATTCGGGGATGTGATGCTGTCAGGAGACGCGAAACCGGAAGGCGTTGGGATTGGTGAAAGGTGATGTGGACTTTCTCCCAGATCTCCATTTAGCAAGGAACCTAGACAGAAAGGGGGAAAAGAATGACAAAATGAAATTGGACGTAAAAACAGTAAAAAGAACGACTTGTTTACCCCCTTTTGCTGTTTTCGAGGTAGCTGGGGCTATTTGCTTGAAATGACTGCGAAGCACTATGGTTTTTATGTACTACTGCTACTACTACTACTTGTTATACTCGTTATGTTATACTTACCATGAAATGCTTGTACATGAAGTTGAAGTGCTTCCATTGAAGTGAAAGAATCTTTCGTACAGTAAATGCAAGCCAGCTTGGGCATAGGGAAGGGTAATAGCATGTGAGCATGAGGATTGGGTGTGTTTTGATGATGATGAAGATGATGATCAATGGACTCTGCAGAGCTTATCCTTGTAGTTTTGGTTGACGGCGAGGATGAGGGTGTTTTTGGAGATGCCGAGAATCGCTTCAGGCTAATTATATCTGGCTTCTCTGGTGTGGTTGAGCTGATAGGTCGGTGGTTTTGGAGAACATGTGTCTGAAAACAGTATCAATGATGTTAATTAATTCAATGATAACGCTGCTACAACAAAATATCAGATAAGTTGTCACATTTTAAAAGTGTACACTGCCTTGTGAAAAAGTAGAAATGGACCCTGTATCAGGATTTTATTTACCTGGAGATCTTCCCCGGTGTGGAAAGTTCCGTTGCACTGCAAACACCTATACGCACCAGGACTTGGGGTACTGTGAACCGACTCCTTTTTGTGATTCTGCATATGAGATGTCAACGCCGCAGCAGTGTTGTACCCCCGATTGCAAACCACACATTGGAAAGGCTTTTGATGATCGTGAGTTTTCAAATGGATTTTGAGATGATCACTACAAAAAACAAAGAATTTCATACAAACGGTGCACATTGCCGATATGCTGGTAAATTACCCTAGTTTGGTGTATCTTTTGTTATGTTTTGATATTACACCGTTCCAGAGTGCTGCTGTTGTACATATTAATGAAATTGTATTGAATACAACCATCTCTCCATATCTCTCTCAAAAGGGGAAAACACACTAACCTTCTGGAGAAAGCTGACTCACAGTGCTGACACCGGTACTTCTTATCACCCGTATGCAGCTTGACATGACGGTCACGACTCCTTTTGTGCTTGAAGAGCCGCTGACAAAAGTCACACTTGAACGGCATCTGGTCGCTGTGACTCTGTTGGTGGGTGATGATGTTGTTTGAAATTGAGACAGAGAGAAAAGAGATAATCAAATTACTTAATTATAAAACCCCTTCCAGCTTCTCACTTTATTTTCTTAGATCCACAACAACCAACACTATACCACCGCCAAAAACATCTTGTTCTCTTGTACTCTTGAGTCTAGTCACATATCATGAAATTTCACTCTTTCTTGGTTCACACCCTTGAGCCGTTGCGCTTTTCCTAACCGAGCAGATAGATAGATGTGGGGTGTGTGTGTGAGCTGTGTACTGTGTATTATGAAAGCGGGTACATAGATAGCGCTAATAATAAAGCTAATTCAGCAAAATATTTTCTTGTCCAAGTGTCAACTTTCACGCTCATCATCTCCATCAGTTATGATGATGATCATCTTATTTATGTAGCATCTTACCCTCTATACTACTGCTTTTGTGTGTTTCATACCCAGTGTATCTTTGCTCTTGTTCATAACTCCGTGAATTACTCACTGCCAACATTTTTTCTAGCCTTTTTACTGGACAACTCCAGAATTTTGTTTTTTTTACTTGTGACATGATCATCTTCAAGTTCTACATTTGTATTCGTACTGATCCTTTTGATTATCACATGACAAACACAGACAACTTTAAGAAAAAAATGAACTTTTACTAGGTTTACGATAATAATACCTAAAATCCCTCATTCATGATAAATATATAAAATTAGGTCTTTATACATTCTCCTCTGCAGCAAAACCCGAATTATCTTCTCTCTCTCTCTCGCTCTCACTTACTCGTCTCATCAAAAGGACGTGCTTTCTGGTAACGGTTTTGTTCCCCGTAATATTATGACACATTCACCACTAGCTGTGTCACTTTTCTACACAGAGTTTTAACCAGCAGCCCGTGTCATAAAACTTTTTTATGATAAATACACAAAAATTTCCAAAGTAGCGCTTTGAGCAATCGCTTACTTTTTACTTACTCCTCCAAAAAGCCCGAATCACAATGAATTTCTTTCATTTTCCATTTTCCCTTTTTATCTCTTTTAGGCAAATGTGTGTGTTTGTACGTCCTTCTTTACTAAATGTTTAGAAAAGATTTTTGTTTGTTGGAGTCAAGCAGACCATTCCGTGTCACAAGGAAAATATCCCTGACTTTAACAGAGATAACATTTTATGACCGTGATAATGATGATGAGACTAAGGGACATGATGAGTAATGCGCTTTCAAAAGTAAATGAGACAGAAAAGGGAGTAAAGGGAACATCACTTCTGATAATAACATTACTACAGTCAGATTGAGAGGGAGAACCAAGAAGACCTAATTTATTTTTTTTGGAAAATATTCTTTCTGTCATATATTAATACTAATACTATACAATCCTATTAATCTGTCTGTAAGTCGCCTCCAATTGTTGAAACGCAGAGTTTTTGATGGGGATATTAGGCTTATATTTACATATTTAAATAAGATTACAACCTTTTAGAAGTTTAGTCAACCGAGGACAGTTGAAGATGACATGGAGTTTACTTTGAGCAGGAAAAATGTGAGAGTGCTACACTAAAGCTACGACGATGATATTATGTCTATCTGACGACGATCCTGCAGTCGGTGAGGGTGTCCTCGTAAAAAATTGGGTGTAGCTGAGATATTGTTTGGTGTAAAATGAAAATCACAAGGCAGGCCAAAAGAAGAATGATGCTTATATACAGTCTGTGTGTCTGGCTATTTATATCGGATTATCTTTTAATCAGACTGCGATTTGACTTTGACTTGCCTTTTTTGACGGAGCTCATATTGAACGTAAATATGTGTGTCGTAGTACGTGTATATTGACGCCGTGAAGAGAGTATCAAGAAAGATGGGACTTTTACCTCACGATTTGAGGCATGTTTTTTCTCAGATTTTGTGCTAGTTTAATGGATGCAAAGATGTATGCACGTTTTTTCGTGGAAAAGTAAGTGATGATGGATAGATTTTCTACAATTACAGTTTTGTTGTGGATCAGCCTTTTTTTAAAAAGAAAAAGAAGGAATAGAATATCATCATTTTTTTTACATACCTGTTCGTGTTTTTTGAGGTAAGAAAGTCGTGGGAATGCTTTTTCGCAGAACTGACAAGCGTAAGGTGTGGAATCAGTGGGGCCAATGGTAAAGCTTATCTCTGGGTCATTCCCATCCGTGGCCACGCTATTAGGTGTCTCACAAGAACTCGGCGACAACGAGTTACCGTCTTCGTCCGCCGTCTCAGAATTCCACGATAGGCTCGGCTCTGTCCCCAACGTGTCTGTATATTTACATAAGCAAGAAAAAATCATTTTGTTAGTTATTTTCAGTGACTTGATTGAATCGTCTCTCTCATTCATTCAGTCACCATTTCGCGTGAAAATTAACATGCACATTTCTCGGGTGCCTTTCCGCGTATGTCGACATGTATCTTAATTATTCTATTAAACATTACAATTTTGAAAGTTCACCTGATATTTCCTTTGTCGCTTGTATCTTCTCTATCAGTAGCTCCAATTTGCTACTATTTCCTTTGAACAACATAGTTTGTCTTGGTTCATTACTACTTTTTTCCCAAAATAAATATCACTCACGTTTTAAACTCACTATAGTTTTACTACTCTAAATATACCAGTTAGCAAATATTAATACCAGTTGCGCAGTCTCACTCTTTGATTCAAAGGTAAAATCACAAAAAAACTACAGTAAATGTCAATAGTTGTGTATGGTGTGGTAATAATAGTATACATGCGGTGTAACATAATTTCTTCACAATATCACATATGATGCAATGTTCGCGTCAAGAACGCTTTAGGAACAATATCACGAAGCCCCAGTACTTGGTAATTGATCTTCCGTTCTGCGACAAATCATCAGAACAACACAATATACTGCCCCAGCAAAGTTATAATCACTATAATGTCATCATCTCTCTTCCCATCTCTCCACCAAACAATTAGCAATTTACGAAAAAAAATTATGACACTGCCAGACGCGTGTATATATGTGTAAAGTCATTATTACAGCTTTTCGTAAGCTTCCTTGACAAGAAACACATTTCAGACTGTAATATTAGCTTCTTCCACTCACGGTTGTAATACTCTTACACAAAACACGTCTAATAATACAATCAGTTTCACACTATTAAGTTCCGCGACTGATAGGCGACAAAATCTCTGTATAGCCGTCCAAAAACAACAACAACAACTGACCCACTGGTCCTAATTAACAAGTCATTTACAAAATAGTTAATGAATTTATTTTGCAGGGAAACTAATCACTGACGACGAGCCAAAGTAGCTACTGTGCGTCTGCTAATGAATTTGTCACCTTACTGCTTGCTCATCCTTGCTCACCACCGTCATCGACAAAATACGACAAACCTGTTTTTCTCTCCCATTCACACAAACTACAGCTACCCCAAAGACGACAACGACGACGCACATGGAACATTAAAAGTCGACACCAGCCGCGATGACGAGAGTCTGTGATAATGATGCTGCTCAGATGAAAATGGTAAGGAAGGTCACTACTGAGAAAATTCCAAAGTGATCTGTACACATGAGACCAACTTCTTGTGTGTCATGCCACGACCAAGACCCAACAAGGACTAAACGGCTAATCCACAAGGGACCATGTCCTTAACATAAGCACAAGATGAGCTGGGAGTCCTTCACATCATCACCACACACCACCACCACACCATAACAGAGAGACCAGAGCAGAGCAGCAGAGCACCAGCGGTAGCAGCATTACTCTCTTCTCTCTCGCCCTACTGCATTGTTGAATTTGATGAGGACGACGACGACGACGACGATGTGACTCGCTTTGCGAGCGAGAGAGAAAAATAAGGGATGAAAGATGAACTGTGTGCGTTTACGAGTCTGTTTCTACTATGCACACCGAGCCAGCATCCCTTTGCTCTGTCATTACTTCACTACTCCTCTGCTCTACAAGTTAGAAAGAAGAGAGTTCTGACAACTGGAGGTCTTAATGGTAACAATGCCGTGTGTGTGTGTACGTAATAATAATACCATTGGGTACGTACGACGATTGCCACGAAAAGTAAAAAGTCGCTTTTACTCTTGCTGCTTGCTGAGCTCAGCTCAAACTGTCGTGCTGCTGGTGTAGAAGCTGTGGTGGTGGTGGTGGTGCTGTTTGTTGTTTGTTGAAGTCATCATCGTGGTTACAACAGCAGCAGTTGTAGTAGTAGGAATAGCATGAATGCGTGAATATTATAAGGAGGAGAGGAGAGGCAGTGAAACGCCTTGTGCTCCTTAATCTTCTCTCTGGTGTAATAAAAAGAAAGATATTGTTTCGTACAAAACACTCTCCTGCTCTTGCTACCCATACCAAGTAATGTTGCTTGCTACCTGTGTGTATCAACTCTCTGGGTGAATTGTTCTTCCCAAGAAAAAGAAATGATGCAGTAGCGTCGATAATATGCCAGGGTGTACTGGAGAAACAAAAATGAGGAGTTCTTCTGGTGTGTAGATATATATTTTTGGGGATGGATGTTAAAGGGAATATTGCCACGGAGCACACAACAACAACAATGAAAATTCTCTGTGGAGAATTAGCTGGGCTCTCTCTAGAGACCCTCCACAAGGAAAACACGCATTTAATGGGAAATACAATGAAATTATTGTCCCTTACATAAGAGACTTTGTATAATATTAAATGCATTGACTTTTTTCGGCCTAGTAGCCATCAGTCAGTTTGTCGGAGGCTGCTTCACAGAATGACACCCACTACTACAGCCACGGTAGCACCACCGCTGCTGCATCAAACAATAACAATAAAACGGAGCGAAAGAAAACTTTACCCAACCACCAGAAAATTTTATTTTCTTTGTATCTAACAGCTTATATGATGTAGTAATTGTAAGAGGCGACCGAGGCGACTGAACCGATGGTGCTAACTTTCATTCCACAGAGCACACTACTGTAATAATAGCAGGCATCATGAAATGTGACGGTCGCTAGAAAATGTGATGAAAAATGAAAAAGTCAAACGACCAAGAGCTTTTAAAAATGGAATGAGGATAAATACAGAAATCAAAATACAGAGAGTTTATTATTATCAAAATCACCACTATTTTTAAGCGCATCTCTACGTAAATGCCTAAATGGTTCAGAAAAACAGGATCATCATCACATCACCTAGAACGCTTTATGGCGCAGCCCCATATCATCACCACCACCACCAAAAGCACCACACTGAAACGTGTGGCTGTTTTGAGATCCCAAGAGGACCTTCTGCTAAAATGTAGAAGCTTGTTTATATTATGGGTGGAATACGTACATAAATTCCCATCCAGAACTACATACATTTTGATCATCTTGTCAAATATCCATCTAGCACAGCATGGATTAGCAAAACCAAATGCTCAGGGAATCGTCATATTTTATCCTTACAGTTAACTGTCTGTGTGTGTAAAATACACGCAAGTAAAGCGCTTTTTCAATAGAGTTAAAAGTACTAGAACCACTTGACTCATCACCATCATTTTGATCATCGTCCACCTTCAGCTGGAACGAGAGTACCGAGAGTGGTACCACTCTGGTAATCCTTTACTTTTTTTCACAATACCGTCCAATCCTATAGAAAAACAAGTCTTTTATGAGCACACCACCGTATGCGTACATGTACGACGTAAACCGTCGTCGTCGTCGTGCATATTATAACAATCACCCCTACCTCCTGCGGCATGCTCATCTTTCCATGATTCCAATGGCTCATTCTTTTCCTTTTTCAAAATTATATCATTGCAAGCGGTGTTTGTGTGTGTGTGTATCTCTCTCTCTCAATTTTCTACACACATCAGCTCCAATAAGATGATGATCTATTAACATGAAATCCTCCTTTTCTAAAATTTACTCCTTTGTCCGTCACCATCACCATCATATTTTTGAACGTGAATCCAGGAAACTTGAATTCTCGAAAATCAGGGCAGCAATACACACATATGCTTGTTGTATTTTTCTCTCTTTTGCTTCTGCCAAGACGTGACCGCCTGCTGTGCCACTTTGATTGTGATGAGTATACAAGGAGTAATTATGATGCGGAAAGCAATTTTTATTCAACTGGAACAAGAGTCCCTTGACTTTTGTCCAGAATAATCAACGTGTTATCAGAATTCTCTTATTACCGTCTCGATAGCCTCATACACTTGACTAGGTATTGTCTTTTTACTGCAGCCAACGAAACAAAGCTGCTTTCTCACACATAGAGACAAACAGCAGCAGCGAGAGACAGAGATAAGCCATTACCATACTATACTTGGTCGTAGGCGAGAGACGATCGTGTAGGTCATGGGACTACGGTAGGATTTTTTTTGCTAATGGGCTTATGTAATGCAGCCGCTGCTGCTGGCTGGCTGCGCACTCAACCTGAACTCGTAAAAAGATGCAAAAATGCAATGAATAATAATGAAGAGGAGCTCACGCAAATAAAAACATTTTTGACTCTCAATTGATAAGTTTAATGACTCGTTTCCCATCGTACTCCAGCAACAACATAAATTTTACTGTAGTTTTTTAACACGAGCTTTTTTCGGTAATCTATAGTCATATCATCGGTGGCAAAAATGGGGAGAGGAGTATATATACGGAATTGGTGGCACAGAAAGAAAAAAATTTGCACTTTGCAGGTCACATCGCTTTTTATTCTTGGCGATATCAGTGTGGTTTTTTGGTAGGTTCACCCATG
>JAHZNE010006066.1:0-10467 GCA_027744055.1 Callyntrura sp. NNG-2020
ATTACAAATCCGCAGGTGTAGATGTTGAATGAAATATAATGATGCAGGAGGAGCGTTTGCGGCCATTTTCATTGTGGCATGCGCTCACAATATTATGTCATGATATTAGCTTTGACATTGTAATAAAATGGCTCGCGAGTCGCGATCGCGACTGCGACGGGTTCAAAATCTCACAGTGAGTACTATTTTTTGTACAAAGTCGCTCATTTCAGAATCGTTACAAGAATCTTATAATTTATTTATTTGTAATTATTATTACTGCGGTTTTATTGTCATCAGATAACATTTTAGAGGCACATTGCATCTAATCATTGAAATTTACCATGTTTCATTTGGAGATTGAATTATTTTGCTGTTATTATTATGAATGCTACACTTGTAGTGTGATTTTTTGATTTCTGTGGATGATTAAGGGATTTTGAGTCACTGAGCATTTCTTTTCTCAGAACATTTTATGATGCAAGTACGTATATTTATGTATAATGTTAATTAATTAAAGAATTCATTAATTCATTGATCAGGTATTGATTTTATGTCGCACCTGGGCACTGCCACCTACCATATCACTTATTTCCCAAGTTTTCTTTTTGGATCCAACTATCCAATCCTTAAATAAGTCTTAATAAACTTGCTGTATTGTACTGTTTTAAAATTTAGAGGTCAACAAATCGGTTCAAACATTAAACGGCGTGTTCTGCTATTACAGGTGTTAAAATTACGAAATTGCAAATCGTCACTAAAGTCTAATGGCATTTAACTACACTTACGAAATAGACAAGTTGAAGTTGACGTGTAACCCTACTGTAATTATTTGCAATTGTGGAAATTGGTAATAATCCCTAATACGTTCTAAAAACGGCAAAATGGGTAATAATGACGATTTCGAAACATTTGAAACACATTTCAAAACAAACCGGTAATTATAGTAATGATGCGATTGCATACTATCGTAAACACAGATAGCGTGCCACATAAATGTGGACGCTAACACAACAATTTGCGCCTGAAGATGTAAGCGCGTGTATGATTTCGGTTGCGTGCGGATTACCCATCTATCATCAATACCATGTCATCATATCGTGTCAATCATTTTTATGAAGACGATAACTTTTCTGTTAGTACTGCAAAATAGCGTACTTTGCAATGAAATCCTTATTAGATTTTGAAGTGTTCATAGTAAGTCATATTACGGTTGCAACGCAAATTTATTATTATGCCTTCGATGTATTTTTTCAACTATTCGTCGTAACTATTTTGGCGATTTCGTTACAGTTCTTGCAAAGATGAAACGATGGACAAAGTTTGAAGATATTAACGTTACATGCTAAATATATGCTATTCCTTCATCTCCTCTAATTCTACTGAGAGCAACTAATATCTTTACATCCTTCTCCAATCAGTAAAATACATCTATAACAAGGACACGGATGAATTAACCCAACTATGTACTTTAAAATAGTTTATCTCTGCAATTCAGTGCTTATATAGAACTTACAATTATTTGCAATAGCGCCAAGCGATGGGCAACCACAGATGGGCATAAAGTAAGCATGTAAATGATAAATGTTTACAGCCGTAATAAATGTTCTATAATGTTTGAGTAATCCGAAGTGAGATAAGTTAGATAATCTTTTAATTGTAAACCATACAAGTTGCACAAAATTGAGTTACTTTATGAGAAAACTAGTCAGTCAAGTTCGTCGTTTGTTGGATATAGGTGGCAATGACAAACTAAAATAAAATAAAGCAGTTTAATTGTATACGACAAAAGAACTCGTCTTGGTATTATAGTTCTTCTGTGATACTGCTACCACGAGAGTAGACATGTGTTCATGATGTTTCATGTTTATGACACAGACAATTCGGCGGAATTACAAGTTTTGGTAATAAAACGAGCCTGCAACTTGCAAGATTTTGCCAAATATGTACAGCTATTTATGCAAAAGCATAGTGTCTTTAGAAAGTCAAAAGTGAAACATGTAGTCATGCATTACAAGGAAGCTAAATATTTTAGAGGTTCCTTCTGTCTAATTACGCATCACGCTCTTGATTCCAAATTCCATTTCTCACGTTCTCATCCTAATCTGAGTGCAGTAGCAACAAACAAGGATGCTGCATGGCGCATGTAATTGTTTCAATACCATGTATATTATATGTTGTTATTATAAACTTTTCTTGAAAACTAATAATTATTATTGGGCGAAGAAATAATATAAATGTGCACAAATCAACGGGCAATAAGAGATATAGGGCAGTATAATAAAAAGATATATTGATTATAAGTATAGCATGTAACGTGATGTGGCAATTTTATTTTGTAATTTAATCGCTGCCCTAAAACAAATTACATTGCCAAAACTGAAACCCCACAAACTCACTGACTATTTACTCAGATGTAGTGTGTGCACGGCGCAGTACAGTCTTTAATAGAAAAACCGATTACCAGTTGCGACATTTCTAATACTAACGATAAGCATGTGAAAAAGTGAGATTACGATGACATTATTGCCTCCTCCAACTTTCAGTATTGATAACGTTATGTATGTAATTAATATGGTGTAACATCATTTTGGAGTCCAATTTTTTTTTACAAGTTTTCCGGTTGAACAGTATGCAATTCACTAAAATATACCTCCGTTATATACCATACCTATACGTACATACCTACAAGAATTGAACTTGACGGGCATATATGGCTGTTCTTAAAAAGTTACCAATGTGCATAGTTGGCAAGACTGAGCTTCATGATGATTTATTACATTGTACCACTGGAAAGTAGGACATCACATCTCCCAATCTACCAAGTTTATTTGCATACAGAACGCAGTAATCGTATCATGTAATTCATGCAACAGATAATAGATTCCAAAGTTTTTTTTACTGTTCGCTCTCCTTGCTTTTTATTTTTTTAATAAAAAATAATAGGATCTTGAACGACTTTCTATATATGAAATTTAAAAGAAATGGTTTCCTTTTAGCATTCTAACAAAAAAGCATTGTTTGTTTACCACAAGAATATTATAAATGAGAGTCAAAATTAGAGTTTATTGCTTACTGTCACTTTTAAACTGAAAAGGCCATCCTCATCTGTTTACCCCTGTACCCATACAGCAACAGAAATGTCTAAAGTGTAGGGGAGTTACGTATATAATAAATTGCATATAAAATCCAATTAAAAAATTGCATCCGTGGGAAAGGACAGTGAAGTAAAATTGGATTTAGTCTTTATTGTTTGGTTCAAGTCGTTTAAACAATCATTTTTTCGCAAATTACTTAACGCCTCAACTCTTTCACTTTTTGTAGTAAAACTATCTCTACATTTTGTCAAAATACACGATGCTCATACAGTCATACATGTACTTCAGATTAGGTTAATGAAAGAAACTCAGACAGAGGTACACTTTAAAGGCATAGCCAAACAATTTCCTGCAATTGTCACTACATTGTTTTATAGCTTATATCTATTCGCATGAAACGTATTGCACAGCACGTAACGTAAAGCACAGCAAATTAAATTACAACTAAGCCCTATGATTACTTTTATCAATACTTGGCAGATTGTGGTCGTATTATAAGGAAATTGTGTCAAGCAAGGTTCACTGTCGACAAAGTCATTAGTATTGTTTTATTGCATGCTCTCAATATTATATATGAAAACATGACCAATGTTTTGTAAAAAGTAAATCGCTTTTTGTTTTATTATGAATGCAGCTCAAAGAAACTATTAAACGAGATTGCTGTATATATTATCAGATTACTGATTGTAACGAATAGTATCTACTTAAAACATCAATTACCTCCTTTCGGAAATTAATGATGGTCTTATCAGTCTGTCTTACCCTAGTTAGAACAGGATGTTTCTTAGAAGAAATACTAGTACATTCTCTGTAATGATTTAATATTCCAATGCTGGGGTCAACTTGCACAGAGTGGCCTGAAAACCGAAAATCTATCTTTTCCACGTATTTCGTGGTGAGATGATGCCCTACAGCAAGCACTTGGCGGGGATTCACGATAAACTTGCTCCGTAATGCTGCGTTCCAAACACGCTTTGTTCGTTGAAAACACCTGAATAAGTGCTGGTCTGTTAGCGATTCAGCTGGACTCTTGCTAACCGGAAAGGGAGTTGTAAATATTGGAGTGATTTCTGATTTCTGTGTATCCGTTGTCAATGGGGGCTGCATATTTGGGACTGGTAATGATATTGAATTATTCTTGGGACTTGTGGTGTCATTTCCCATTTCGGCACAAAACTCATGACAGAAAAACGTGTTTCGTATTAGATATTGATATGTACTGGTGATGTTGTAGGAATCAATAATTGTCCACAAGTTGGGTATACGATGGTCATCATTATTATTGCTTCTATTCCCTTGTGGGACAATGAACTCGTCAACGTCCACAAATATCACGAACTCTTGATCAACATTTGAAAACAGACAATCATTAAGGGCAGCCAATGTTCCGTAGTCCCACAGTTCTGAAGTATTTCCTGTTGGGACATTCCAATCGTGAAGAATAAAACGTGGTAATATTTTCCTTTCCTCAATTGACGCTTCTCTCATCATCGCCATTACTCCCAATATGTATTTCCGGACACGAGGAGAAACACTCATGGAATAAAAGTTAAATCGAGTAATGCCCATTACATGATAATATCCAATAAACTGAATTAATTTCTCCAAATCATCGAAAGGCCCGAACAAAGGTCTAACACAAATCGATAAGGATCTTCGTCGGAAATTAATGTCATTATTACTCTTGTTTTTCTCTGAACCAATCATCGAGGATCCCACGTCAATTAATTTGGTTGGATAGTCAGACACCAGGGTGGGGTACATTGCGACTTTTAAATTGTTTGAAAGTGCTGATAACTTAATTGATTGGTATACCAAGGGCGTTACAGCAAAGTAACAATTAAAATAGGTACTCGCATAAATCTTGACACCTTCTTCGACAACGGTGTATGTTACACGAGAAGAAGAGATATTTTGAAGTGAGGTACCTGTAGGAGCAGTATAAAAGAGGTTGCACTTGTATTTTTGTGAATACTCCATTTCGTTTTTAATTCGAAACCAGTCTAGGATATCTGTTTTAATAAACTCCCTCAATGAGGGAATCGCCTTCATTCCCACGATCCGGACAAGAATAGCATGCTTCAATTTATCACTGTCATCGTCATCATCATTGTCATTTTTGCCCGCTCTTTGTTCTCCCTTCCCATCGTTCTTTACCCTGCCGTCTGGCATTCCTGGTGATATATTATTTAGCGTTGGATGAAGTGTTGTGAAGTTTCGCACATCTATATGTGCACTGTAAACAAACACGTCGTCACTAATACGCATCCAAAATTTCTTGTTTTCTTCAATATGGTCAAAGCTGATAATACGTTTTTTACCGTCGTGTTTTTTCCGCATTTTTATTAACTCTGGTATTTCTGTGAGTACCTCTGCTCCTGCTGTTGTTGTTCTTTGTCCAGAATAATGGTCGTAGTCTTGTATTTGTTGACCAAAAATGGCAAAATTTCCGTTTTGTCGAAATTTTGCGGATTCATATGGATTCATTTTCGCTGTATGAAAATAGCTACTGAATGTCTCATTTACTCGTATAGTTTGTATAAACACAGTCACTATTTTGGAAGGTACGACATATCCCAGGAACATGAAAACGCCAAGGACTATAAGAATGCGCAATGAAGTTTTGACGAAGCACTTTATAATAATTCCGACACGTGTACATTGATGATTTTGCTGGCCAGAATAGTAGGAATTATACACTTTAGGCTTTAGTGGGGAAGATAAAATGTGACAACGACAAAATCTTGCAGTTATCATTTTTAACTTTAAAATTAATTATTTATCATTGCCGAATTTACAAGATTTGCATCAGCATAAAATAGCTTATCAATCATGAAACGATGATAGGATTTTCATGAGTTGCCAGATGTTGGGTAACATTTTGGCAAGGAATCAATGGTTTGCAAATATACCTTCTACATAATTTTTTTTCATTATGTGGTGTTTCTGTTGAAAGCCAAAGATTTCTTCCCCCACACCCTATCTAAAACGTACTATCACTTGCCGTCACCGAAATCCAAACATGTCCCATATGTAGTATTCTGCTAAGCTTCGCCAAAATATGCAGGTGAATACTTTCGCCCCTATTTTACTTTGTGTACATCATTTTCCCTTCATTAAAATTAAAAATCCAATTTATCTTTGGACATTACTGATTCCTTTCCTGCATGTCTTCCTGACAAGTCGTCGTCCGATATTTCGTTGCTACTGCCACTCATTCAGAGCACCTGTAATACAGACAACACAAAATACGAGCTTTTTAGTGGCAACTAACTTACTGGACACTGTACATACTATCATAGACTCATAGCCATATATTCCATTGATTGCGTATCTGGTTCATATACGAAAATGGAGTAGTTGCCGTTTTAGAAATGCCATTGTCATAGGTTCGCCGTCTTCGTCACCACCAATATTTATTTTCTTGGAAAAGGACATTGATCTATATACAAAATTATCCTAAACGTTTGCCTTGCCTTACATTATATGAGAGAACGTTAAACTTCAGAGTCAGTCAATCGAGCATTACTGTTGGCCTATGAAATTCTGGCTAACTGTCATTTATCCTACATCGTTTCCGGCGGTAGTATTCATGTCTTGATCGAAATGTTCATGTCACTTTTATGCAAACTACACGTAACTTGTAAATTCTATTAAAGGCGAAGTCATTTTAGTTTACCTATTTATTCTGAAATATCCCAAAATCCCAACACCCTCACACAGAAACGTCTTCGCTCGTGGCGTACTTGAGAAAACTCCTTCTTTCGTCCTCAAAGAATTACAAACAGTATCGGTTACCAACCCGCTTGTATTTTATTCACATAGTCGATGAGTTGGTAGGGTCTGAAATTTGTTCACCACTGGAAGAGATAGGATATCAAGGCCTGCTTTTTTCCTGGCCTTGTCAATTGTCAATCTGTCAGCAGCTCACACTACAGTGTATACAATTTCGTCGCCCCTTTTAATGGCAACAATGGATCGTGTATCGTAGTAATGTGAGAAGTTTCGAGAAACTTATTTTGAGGAAGGTTGGTGGTTATTGCATTTCGCACTCCAGCGAAGAGGTGTATTTAAGTAGTGAAAACTGTAATACTATCAATAAAGTGAGAGCATGCATATGGCAGGCAGGTTTCAATATCAACGGCTCTCATGCGTCTAAATCATTTTTGACGGGGAAAGCAAAGTTGCCGGAGTTAATCAGCAATTTCAGCTTTCTTTGTATTCAGAAACTAACGTTTGTTCGTCCATCTGTAATCTACCGCACTAGTGGTGGTTGAAGTACAAATACAAATCTAGAAACGATGTACAAATTTAAATTCTCAAAACAGCGTCTTGCACCGTTCAAAGAAGAAATGGTTACTGTTGTTTCACTATTGTTTGTCTTTGTGTCATTGTGCGTACCCCTGATCCAAGGAGCATTTAGATACAGTTTAGAATCTTGTTCAGATATGGTACCCAGGCATGTTTCAGACCGACCAGAAAATTATCAAGCGTATGAGGACCAACAGCCAAATTCTAGCTGGGGCAGTGGCAGCAGCAGTAGTGGTAATAACTTAAAAAGAAACAAAAGAGGAGATTCATACGATAATTCGCCATTCAAACTAACGGTACCGGGCAAAAGATACAGACAAAATACTGAACTATACGGTAAGTCAAGGCAAGGTAAAATTCAGCATGCATAATTAAGCATTTGGCTAATAAATATTTGATAATATGTAATGCAGAGCGTGTAACGGTTATGTTGCTTTGTGCTGATGCATAATGCATTCATTTAACATATTATTTTAAAGTACAACTTGATGGGAAAGGCCACTATGATGCAATGATGATACAGGGGCGCGCAGTAAGTGCCGCTGGGGATTTCATCTCTGGTGGAGTGGGTTTACTTGGACGATTTGACCCCAATAAGCTAGAACGCAGAAACTTTTCATATCTTGAATGCTTTAGACAGTCTCACGGGACAGTGGTGGACAACGGATATTCAAAGCTTGGCAATGCATCTTTTCTTTGGAGTTCTCCTGACAGCGACAGAGGCGATATACGATTTTTGTAAACATAACGTAACAGTCTGTAATCACTTTGGTACAGTAAGGGTTTACGAATAACTACCAAACAAGCATATTTTCTATTTTTGCAGGGCAGGAATAACTAAAGGAGGTCACTACTGGATAATTGTGTCTAGTATACTACACTTTAACCCTTTCCGTAATAATTCGTTGTAATAATTACAATGGTGTATTCTCTATGCTTCGTTATCAAAGGTATACTAAAGCGTTTTTATGTTCTAAAAGCAGCTATAAGTATAGTACAATGTGGTGGAGCAGAAGCTTGCTTCCGGGTTTGCCCTTTAGACATTCAGGACATGTGTGCATCCGAAGATTCTATCCTAATGTACAATTATAACACAGATTTGGTCGGGAAAAGAGACATTGAGTTTACACTAGGCGGCAAGCTAGCGTCAAGTCAGGTATAATTAACAATACCACAATGTGTAAAGGTCAGGGGCAAACTAATAAATGTTTCGGTCCTGTATCATCATTATAATCATTTTAATTTATGTAAAATCCTCAGTCATCCTACATTGCGGTAGTGTACGCAGAGGATAACGACAACCTGTATCAAGCTGACGTTACATTATGCTACTTGGAACAAGGAAGAGCCATGATCGGGCACTATTTGTTGGAAGTTGTTGGAGCTCCACTTATACAACACTCGGAAGTAAATGCTTAACAGCTTGTTTAAATTGATATATGATGTGATATACTAATTTTATATCTTCGTCATATAACAGGAAATTCTCATTGACGATTATGACTACGATGGGAACACGTTGTGGTGCCGATACAGAAGGCCAATAAGTCATCTTTCTACTGCAATAATCAATCCTTGGAGAAGTTTTTATGTTCTCCTGTATAGAGGGGAATTGAATCCCACAGCTCATCCAAGTAATAACATAAAATAAAATAGCATGAGTTGAAAACGTGGTAGTCGCACACCTATAAATAGTACTAGTAACAGCGTTCTTTTGTTCCAAGTAGAATTTCAAACTCCGCCAAGAACCAGCATGTACAGTTCTGACAGGAAGTTAAACTTGTCTACCCCAATAAATGAAATATATTCCGGGTGTTTGCAGAGTTCACACTTTACCCCAACTGGTCATGTTGTTATTTTGGTTTGTTCTTATTTAACATTAAAATTTGTATCACATTCATCAATTTAATTTGCCATTGCCATACTTCATTTACTCTTTAAATAATATAGTATTAATAACAGTAATGTTGTCTGAATACGTATTACATTAGTATATAATATAAACATGCATGTTTGTAGGTCTACACTTGTATGTATAACTAATTAGAGTATTAATAAATTACAAAAAGTTTCAAAAGCAATTACAATTTTGATTTTCCATCTTTTATTGGCGGAGGATTAGGAATCCACTTGTACTCAGGCAACTTTGAATGCTCTACAAATGCATAAAAATGCAACCATCAATGTTAGGTTAGTTAAAATAGATGAATGGATAAAAAAGTAGGTAACAAAAACGTGGATGGTAAATAACTACATACCACCTACAGTCAAGGAATAAACACTAGTCTAATGAGTCAGTAACTAAAACTGTTACCAACTTATCATGTTTACCTTCAATGTTCCAGAATAGTTTTGTGTACAAGCTTGCAGCACAGTCAACTTTTATACATGACCCAGAGATAAAATTGGCCGCTGGTGAAAGGAGAAAGCACACAGCACCAGCCACTTCATCCGGGCGACCTGTTCGATGAGGGGGCAACGTATCACGTATAAGATCGAATACGTTTGTTTCCCCATAATTTGCCGCAGCCGTTGGCGATTCAATAATGCCAGGAGCTAAAACATTAATATTGATTTTAATTATTATTAAATGACTCATTGTTGCTCTCAAAGAAGTCTATCTAATCGCGGTACAAACTCCAGAATTCGCTAGTATAATGCACCTACCTACAGAGTTTACACGAACTCCGTGTGCTGCCCATTCCACGGCGGTGCTCTACAGGTATAATTTTAAAACTCAGTACAAGTTCACTGAATTTCTGTTGATTGGGATCTCAGTTTTTATATACACTGACGTGAATTATAAGGAACATTGTTTGCTACCATTGTCAAATTATGAACTGCAGCCCTTGCGGCTCCCGTGTGGGACATCGTTGGAAACCCTCTCCACATATCGGCAATTATATTAACTATTGCACCACCATTGCTTTCGAAATACTGGTTAAAGGCTGCGTGAAAAAAAAGCAATTAAAGTCAATGAAAATATATAGTAGTAAGATAAACATAATTATTAACTACGGAAAGCATTTTAATGCTGAAATCAGTTAATACGATGGCTATCTGTCGGTCTGTAACAGGG
>JAHZNE010006067.1:0-18142 GCA_027744055.1 Callyntrura sp. NNG-2020
ACAGTAGCACATATATATCTATCAACCCACTCATTCAGTTGTGTGATTGGTTAAAAAAAATTACGTGAGTCAAGTCGATAAATTTGGGGTTAACGAATGTAGGTTTTCCTCGCAAATTTATTGTTTTGGACGATAAAGTTAAAATTTTAGTCAAACACAATACGTGTAGTAGTATCAGCAATATGATTGGTCGTAGAGTAGTATAGCTAGCAATATTTTGTTGCTAGTTCTAAATTCACTTTCAACTTTTCACTGTTTCACAAAATAAATCATTTATAATAAAACATGAGTTTCATGAAAGTATACCAAGCGGAGGCTAAAGGAATGAGGTATTAAATGCGACAAAATGAAAATCAAATCTAATTCCAACTTAAGCATCATTATATTCCAACATTTCAAAGTTGTTCAACGACGGTACTGGTGCATTTAAATTCAAGGCATGGGTCTTCGTTCGCATTATAATTATAAAACAATTACCTGATGAAAAATGATGATATAGGTAATTGTAAAAAATACACGCTTAATAATTTGCCATATTCTTGTTTATTGGAAAATCTACAATACAATTTTAAATACACAATGAAATAAATTAACCTAGGACAAGTTTAATCTATGTGTCTAAGGTCTATGTTTAATATAGAAAGATATGAAATCTGAATGATCTCAAGCTTTAATTGTAGTAAATTGCAATTGTTGTTGTTCACTAAAAACGAATATGACAATAATCATATTATAGTTTCTTGCATTCCATGAATGACATAAAGCATAAATTATCCCAATGTCGGAAAGTCGGACGCATCATCAATCCGTGGGACCGGTGTAGCTGCATTGCGGGCCTATAAATGACAAAGAATTTATAATTCTAGCAATGTAATACAGTATCTGGAGTCAGACACAAAATAGAATACAACGCTAGTGAATAATATCAAATATTATAACCCCTCGTGGCCCATATCGTGGAGGACGGCCACGTGTTTTGTCCGGAGCACTTATTTGTTCGGAGCTTCCGCTTCCATCCCTGCGGTAACCGTCACCTCCTCCACCTCTTGTGGAGTTACCAGCAAATCTACCTCCACCCCGGCGTTTTTGATATCCGGTAGTGAATCCCACATCCGAAATTTGCTTCATCTTTCCAGCACGTTGGGGATAATACATCTAAATCAAGTCCCAATATCGTCCCAATACCGAATTAAAAGTTCATAGTCATCAAATACAAATTTTCCACGTTGATAAAGAAAAGTTTGAATTTTCCTTCAAAATTTTCCTAACGTACCTCATCGGTTTCGTATTCCTCGCTCTGTTCAACAATATCATCTTCCCTTTTTTTGAGAACCAGCTTTTCCAGTTTTGTGGAAACTTCACCTTCCCCAGGCTTCCGAATGTTAAACTTTGGCTTTTCTCGGGGTACCTAGAACAATACAGGGGTTTTACTCGTTTTACTACACAACATCTTATAGCTTATAGGTAACAATGAACTGCCCCATTCCACAGCAAAAAAGTATCCGTCTATACAGAGAAAACAAGTCAAACCTGCAACGCTTTCCATTCAGTTAAAGTCAAGGTTCTCTCCACAATTTTAGCATTTTCATTTTCTTCCTCTACTGTCTCCTGAGTCTCTTCTGACTCCATTTTTTCCACAGTAGTAGATTCATTTTCGGTAGCATCATTCTGGTCATCCCTGGTAAAAATATAAGCCGTTATATTGCACAACACAATACAAAAAGAAGGTAGATGTCATTTGCTGATACAACTTACCACTTCGGTTGCTTGTCCGACTCGGATGCTTCCTCTGTATTTCCATTGTCAGTACTAGAGTCACGATTCTCGGTACTATTATCGTTCCACTTGCCTCGATAATTTCTTCGGTTTGGAGGACCAGCAGGATTAGAACCACCCCCACCTCGACGAAACCCTCCTCGAGATCCTGGCCCTTGATTTGTTTTTTCTTCAGAAAATCGTACATTTACCCTAGCACTCTTTCTTTCATCTTGTATTGAATTTTGGTGATTCTTGCTGGGAAGAGCCTTTTCCTTCACAGCATTGCTGCGGCTACTGGAGTCATTTGCTTTGTTTTCGTGCTTGACTACTTTCTTTGCATCAGGTTTCTTCACAGTTGCTGCAGGCTTACTGGGTGTAATAGTGAGTGTCACATTACTACCGTCGTCGTCATCGTTGTCACCGTCTTTTCCCAAAAAGGCAAAGCGGTTACTTACACCCACTCCATATTCGGTCGCCATATTCATACGTTACCTATATTAAAACTATAAATCACAGCACTTAATTATGAAACGGATAAATCTGAAAATGAAATCTTCTCTATTCCCGACATTTCATGATACCAAATCTCTGCTTCTTCATGATTGTTAGCAATACGGAAGGAATACCTGTACGTGTACACAAGAAACTATAGATATTCCTTCGCCCTCTCTACTTGGCTCCGTTTCATATACCCCGTAACGTACAAGTAGAAACGAATGTAGCTCCAACGAGGTTCAATGTAGTCATAAACACAGCATCAAACATCCTTCCCAGAAATTCCACTTTTATATCACACTCAACCACTAAGAAGTAACACAAATGGAGACGTGTACGGAGTTTCACGTTTCACTTTGAAATGCAAGTGCATCACAATTCAAAATTTACTCCCTAGCTAGCTCAACAGATCTATTTTGTGAAATGCTAATAATGCGTGCGCATAAATTTGAATAAAAGGAAGTAAATAATGAGCGACGTTGACGTTATGATAAACCATATCGTTCTTGAATAAAATGGGGCAATAACAATTTGTGATGTGTTTGAGCTCAGATAAAAAGTTACACTCTGCAGAATTAATTTGTTTGCAAAACGCATAATATTGTTTCTATGATTTTTCAGGCTGCTTTTTACTGTAATAAGTTGTAAACTCCTCAGTGCCTTTCTTCTTCCGCTGCCTACCTCTGGAGCTCTGTGGGAATTTATGTAAATGGAAAGCAAGCATGCATATACACCTAATTGTTGTCAGTTAGTGGAAGCAGACAATGAATTAAATGAATGCCTTACTTTATTGGAATTGGACGGCTTCCAGTCACCAGTCACGGTTCTTCGACCGTTTACCATAACACGACTATGACCCCGCTTATCAACAAGCAACGCAAACCGCTAAGCTGTATGTATAAAGCAACGCCACAAAGACCTTTAAATACTAATGATATGTATTTTGATGAAATTTCTTTCTTATATGGGGTAAGGTAAATACATATTGCATATATTAGGGGAAATGTATAGTCTATTTCCGTTTGTTTTGTAAAGGGAAGAGAAATGAAAAAAAACTTATTGGCTACGCAGGAACAACATAAATCCAAGATTTATTGTGTATAGAGATACTTCTCAGAGATGTGGTGTTTCATAAATTCATAAAAAGTACATGCCTACCTGTCTGTGGTTTTTTGCTTCCACTGATTCCAATTTGATTATCTGATTCTTTTGTTTGTTCCTCGTACACTATTTTAGGAGTTCATCTAACGCCTGGCTCTACGCTTCCCAGCAGCACCAATTTTAAATGCAATGTTTCATGCGACACTACAACGGTTCAACACAATGGCGTAGACTCGAGTTTGCTATCATCAAAGTTGTATGTAGTAGTGGTAGTAGTAACAAATTCAACAATGCATATAAGATTTTTTATTAGATTTCTCAGTACTTCACTTCACAGATCAATAATCTAGAACATTCGACAGCTCTATATACTTTATTGCCTGCCCAATCGATAGGGCGCACTCGCAATGGACCATAAATTATGTTACCAATACTAATGTTCGTTGTAGGTTCATTCGCAGGGGGCTGAACCTGGGTGGGATGGCATCAATAGAATAGATGACGACTGTGACGACGACTACCATGCATGTAGATATTGATTCCAAATAACTTTTCGTACAAGAGTTGCAGACGGACGACTGGCGATTGGACTGGACAGATGTACAAAAGAAACTAACTAAGGAAAAGCGTATTTTTATGGATGAGAATTTGCGTTTGCGAGTTGGGTACGTGAACGATGATCAAATGGGAGACGTAATGGTGATGTGAAATTAACACATTTACGGATTGACACAACGATTTGAATAGGTAGCACCAAAATTACTTCATAATAGTGGAGTGTATTGTAATTGATGAGACGTTCAGCATGAAAAAATACTGCTGTCAACTGACAGACAGGTATACATACATGTACAGTATGATGAGAACATAAGTACTAAGGTATTATTTACTGAACGCTGCGTTGCACTAACTTGATGAGACGTCTAGCTATTCCCTCCAAAGTAATAAAGTATGATAACCGCCTAACGTTATGAGAAGCCATGCAAGGCTTACTAAAGAAGTTTAAACAAAACTATTCGCAAAAGTGGTGGTGGGTTTTTGTTAAATGTATATTTCATAAAGTTGTTAATAGTATTTAATTCAACAATTCTAACAATAGTTTATTACATTACATATTTTCAAGGTCATCCAGGCAATTATACAAAACATAATTAACGAAGGGACACAGCATAAAATGTATATATTAGCCGGACTTGCATACACAGAAATAAAGGGTGTACGGTTGCTGATGAACAAAATCTGTTACATTCAACGTTCGTCGTGCGTTCAGAATCTTTAAAAATGTTCATTTTATTCTACACGTAATTACATTTCATACTTAAAAGACACATTTATTACAAAAAAAACCATACAAAGGTAAATTCCATAAATAATAATAATATAATATTCATTTTCCCAACACCCACTATTGTCTAAGCAAAACCCTATTTTCAATTCAGTTACTTACCAGAAAAATATTCAAAACAAAATTCTGTTTTTTAACATCAAACTTTTGCCATATCATTGGCATCTCATATACACCGGTCCACGGTCCTTACCGTGCATGTTCAACTTTTTGATGACCCCTTGTAAAGAGTTGTCGACCTCTTGGTAAAAATGGCACCCCTTGATCCACCCACGTTGTATCAGCCGCAGTTAAACTTAATAAGCCGGATGTTGGATTACCGTTGGAGGATGACATTACCGGTCCAAATTGCGTGACGCCTCTAATTGATCGCCAACTAGGATCAGGTAGTTCATCAAGTCTTCGAACACTGTTATGCTGATAGTATCCCGTGTCTCTATCACTGTCTCTCACTTGACCGTCAACGCTAAGTAGCCTTTCAAAGTGGTCTCTGTGCAAAGGACTCTTAAATCGATAACTACCACCAGCATCATGATGTTGACGTTTGGTGTTCTGCGGAATCTGATACGTAAACGGATACGGATTGGTGAGGGTGGGTGTTTCCATTGTGATCGAAGTAACTAATGACTCGTTTTTCAAATCTTGAGCATGTACAACATGATCACGACCTATTGGGATAACCTGAATTGGGCGAACTAGGAGGTATCTACCAGTTTGGTCATGGAAACCGTGATTATAATTTGTCGGTGGAGGGGCAGTTGTTGTGGTTGTCGTAGTAGAAGGAGTTGTCGGAGGTGAGGGTGATGGATTATAAAACTGCCCACCACTTACCGGCAGTAATCCAGGTTTATGTCGATTAACTAGCTTTTGTATGAAATTAAAAAGTGCTTCTTTTGAAGGATTTTGATTAATAATGTTTGGATCCCCTTCCGTTGGTATGTCGCCAATGATTATGTAAATTACGTTATTGTTCGTGTCTGGTGTAGGGGTCGTTTCTTGTTCCGGTGGGAGATAAATAGAATTATCAGAATGACTGTTATCAAGGTTGACAACAGACGGTACTTCTTGCTCTATAGGACGTGCCCTCATTTGGTCCGTTTTTTCTAAAGCTTTTTCTCTGTTCCATACCGCATAACTGTTGGTTGGTGGTGGTTCAGATAAACCTGCGACTGAAGCCACAGTTGTGGATGAAGGAATTGTCGTTGCGCTGGTCCTTGTTGTTTGAGGAGTTGTCGATTTCATATCATAATTCTGTTCCATTTCATGCGTGCCTGTTGATGCATGCCCTCTATTTACTTTCTTTCGTCGATGATGCTTTTTCCTTTCTCTTTGCTCCGTCTTTTTCTCTCTATCCAATTCTCGAGATGACAAATCCTTTCCTGCAACATTAACACTGCTCTCAGTAGTAGTTGGTTTCTTATGTTTTCTTCGTCGTTTGCTTTTTTTGGGGTAGCTACCACTAATCTCCACATTAATGACTGTGCTTGGTTCTTCTATAACTGGTTTCGTGATGGGAGCCAATTGTTTCTTTCGAAAACTTCCTTTCGGATTACTTCCACTGGGTTCCAATGAAAAGTTGTAAGCTTCACCAGAATCTGCCTCTTCTGTCAATGATCTGGAAGACTCGTAGTCGCCCCCATTTTCCTTTTTCTCACTAAAATTATTGGATTTGCTTCCTCTCTCTTTATGGCCGTTCCTGCTATTTTTTGCCTTCTCTTTGGATTTCTGATCTCCTTCAACATCTTCTGAAGAGGACATTATTTTTTCCGATATTTTTTCACGCAATCGTCTCGGTCTGTTGTCTTCCCCTGAGCTGAACTCTGTAGATAAATTAGTTTCTTTTTTACTAACTGACACCGGCTTGACAGTGACCTTGGTCGACTTGGGAGATTTACTACTCTGCTGATCGCTCTTTTGGATGTGTTGTACTGTAGTTTTACTTTTTGGGTCTTCCTTACTCTCATACTCATCATCGTCTTCATAATAATCATCATCGTCATAATCGTCTTCATAGTATTCGTCGTCCTCATCTGTGTCTTGTGTTTCATTCTTCGACCCTTTACTTTTCCCTGCGGTTTTTGACGACGTTGATGACGACACTGTTACAACAATTTTCTCAGGTTTATTGGCTAGCTTATCAGTTTGTTTTGACAAAAGGGAGGTATTTTCCACGGATTCTGATGTAGAAATTGATTCGTCTTCAGTTTCCGGAGATTCTGTCGTTGTTTTACTTTCTTCACTTTGTTTTTGCGTTGGCGTCAAACTTTCCTCTTCCTCGGATGATTCTTCGGATGATTTACTTCCACTAGAATCTTCATAAGAATTTTCCTGTTCCGAAGAACTTGTTCTAATACTAACATTATCCTTGTCTTGGTTAGAATTGCTTGTCGATATTTTGTCTGGCTGTTCAAAATTATTATTACTAACATTTGCATCTTGTAGGCTGTGCCTATGCTCTACGTTCTTGGGGCTAAGTGAGATCTCACTCTTTTTATCTAGTACAATTGAACTAGCATCTTCTTTGGAAGCCAGCAGCCGTTTTTCCTGTGTGACGTTGCCACCAGTCTCTGTACCTTGTACAACATCCTTAAAAACTTGTTTTACTACAAACCTAAATCGATTTTTCTTTTCTCCGTCTACACCGTTTCTTCTGTCAGTAGCGGACAAGATTGGTCCAGCAGTAGCTTCATTGGTTAGCCGCCTTCCACCTCTGTCAAACAGATTTAGCTGTTCATTTGTTTCCGCACTGGCACCTTCTGTGGGTTTAATTACAGTACCATTTTTATAAACGCGTTCCACACGACCCTCCACTCGAATGCTATGTTCTGGAAAGTCAGCTTCAAATTGTTCCATGCTGGGAGCCATACTTGGTTCCTGCGTTGGGGGTGCGATTGTGGAATGGTGTCGTAACAATTTTACAACACGGTACCGACGAAATTCGGCGTTTCGTGGGTCCCTAAACATGTCGTTATCTATACTTGGACGTTCTGTGCCAGCCGAAGGGCCCCCAGCGACCGGTATTCTGGGACTTACACTCAAAACGTCTGTTGTGGATACTTGATAAGGAATAGATGTGGGTGAAACAAGAAGTCTCTCCCCGTCAGGGGAGGAGTAAGAACGAGGTTTTATCATTACGTTTGGTCTGTGCTTCAAGTTATTAAAGGCAAAATAGTAATCCTTGGAATTCGGTGTTCGAACCGGCCTCGAGAGTGTAGAAATTACACGTTTGCTATCAGCAGTGGCACCGTCATCACAGCAATTACCCGTTTTCAGCCAGTGGTCTAAATAAGCCCCTATTTGGACCTGTGCATCTCGAACTTGAGGTGGGTAAGATGGAGCATTACTAAATTCCTCAACGTCTCTGCCGTGTGATCCTCCTGCCAAACAAAATGTTTAAATTTAAGGCGGATTCTTAAATTCATGACAACTAACAGTTATCAATGCTTTTCTTATGGCAAAGCCAACCGTCCTTCATACAGTCCTCCCGTGTTCCCCTTAGAACAATTTGGTATCAAACTTGACCAGACCTGTAGAGAAAAGTTCAGGCTATCTGTATTGGTCCATCATAGGTGTTACAGACAAATGGTAAGAGAAATATTAATTGTTGAAGTTTAAAAAAATTGACGGCCTAAGAAATATTAGCTTGTAAATTTTCTGGTTGCATGTATATTTCCATATAATGGACCAATACCGATAGCTTGAACTTTCCTCTACAATTCTGGTCAAATTTGATGTGAAAACGATCAAAGGTAAAGACGGGAGGAGTGTATGAAGGAGGGCTGGTTTCGTCATAAGAAAAGCATTGATAACTGTTTGTTGTCATGAATTTGAGGTCCCCCTTAAGCTGCACAGTGCATTCGCGTAATTTTCCGTACAAAAACAAATAGTTACAGATTCCCTTCAGTAGTATTGTACCTTCAATTAAAAGTGCCCGATTACAGCTGCCCGCTTCAGTTGGTGTGATGATACTAAACGTGTGCCATGGATCCTTGTCTCCGTTGACAAATATGCCACATTTTGTCTTTATAGCCTTACCTTTCAAATCGGTATTGGCCTTGAGTACCTTTAATCTCATTTCAGTCTCACTCAGTCTAGAAAGGCAATAAAAAATCTGTGAATAGTCCAACGCTTAAAGAGTAGAATAATGCATGCTTCTGCTGTTGTACCCAAAAAGGCTTTGGCATATTTCCGCATGAAGAAAAGGAGTGATATAGTTGCCAAATGGCTGTGAAATATTTGCAGCTGCTACTGTCCATCCTAGTTCGTTACATAATTGCCATTGCAGTTGCCTGTACCCTTCCTTGGCAGCGTCGGAATCCCAGCTTTTTTCATTTAGAAAGTCGATCGTTTTTTGAAATCGGAACTCAGCACAAGGGACTCCACGGTGTTTGTTTATTTCTTTGACCTTCTCGCCAATTTTGTCCAAAGCAGGTTGGTTTTTCTTTTCATTGGAAACGTGCTTACAGAAACGGTCTAAATTTGTATCAGGAAAAGAATCTGGGTTTGGATCGTGATACATTACAACAGCATTGATCGTACTGAAAAGTTCTGCAAAAACTCCAGTTGCATCAAATGGTCTTGTTCGGTCCAAATCAGCACAGAAACTGGTGACATTGGGGAGCATAAAAATTTAGATATTAATTTAGAGTTAAAATTTGAGTGTTGTTTAAGGTTCAAAATCGGAAAGGTGAACTCACTTGAATTTTTCTTTTACATCAGCTAGCGTGTAGTTGTGGCAGTCTTCCTCGTTAAATATCTGTGTCAAGCATGAAAATCCTTCTGCTATGGTGTCGTAGCATTTTGGATTTGTGTCATTAAGAACGAGTCCGACATTTTCTAAAAATTCTAAAAACATATCCCTTCCTAATTAGTACTGAAAAAGCATATTTTCATAAACGTATCTATCTGATTCAAAAATGCGATAAATACCTGGGATTTCATATCTCAATTCAAGGGGCGCAGAGGAAGCAACAAATGCATCTATCAATTCTGGGTGCTTTTGCGCGAACCACGCTGCCAAACTTCCCAAATACGATGCACCAAAAACGACCCATTTACTATTCTATTGTTTCACCAAATTGTACAAAATTAATTGACAATGACTGGTAATGCTTTTAGAAAGATGTTGTCAGTATATTAAAGCACTTACCCGAAATTCATCCCGACCTCTCCACGACCGTACAAATGTAGCAATGTCCTCAATAGTTTGAGGAATGGTCAAGAAATGCAAATTTTCTGTTGAAAGATCCCTGCGCAACATATTCACGACAATAATTAATTTGGCACATTTTTTATTCGAGTCATTGAGTATTTTAGTCTTACGGCGTTGGCTGTGATTTTCCATAAAAGCGATGCTCTAGTCCAATGATAAAAGCCCCTTGCTCCTCCGCATACTGGGCTATTGCACCCGTTTCTAAATCTGTAAAGCTCAGTTCCGGACCCGGTCCACTTAGAAATAGGAAAATGGGACCACCCAGTCGATAGAATCTGTAGCTTGTTACGTATCGCTGCAAGTAAACAGTTTTGCATATGTTGTTACTAATTCCCCAATTCAAAACCGATTTTCAACAAGCTATAGCTAACTGTTAGGTCAAAAATGTAGGCCCCGTCTTGTAAGATAATAGGCTTTGTTATGGGTCAGTAAATAAAATTTCTTACCTGCGGCCAATGTTGAATATTACCGGAATCATAATGATCTAATTTTTGTTTAAACCACTGGTCAGTGGAATAAGGATCGAATTGCCACTCGAGACTAGGAGTATTTTGAGATTTTACTAAATTTAAGAATATGCTACACAGGCAAATGATGGTTATGGTTAGCTGTCCCATCTTTAAAATACTAAATTTTGCCCACTACGACACATATTTTCTGGGCACACGATAACTTGGAAATACTGGGCTAACGCGTGACAAAGCAAACAAAGCCCCACAATTTGTATTTTAAATCTGGTCACTAATGTCTTTATTGTTAGTTTTTTGTCTTTGTTTTAAGGCCTGATTATGAAAACAGTTATATTACTCCTAGCCTCCTAATATTGTGACTAGTCAGGCGACCAACCACGTTATGAATATTTTCTTAACATACAGCGATGTGTGCCAAATTCTTCCCGAACAGGAACCTCCAGTATTATGGAATGAAACACGTTAGCACATATTTATCGCACTGTTAATCTATCAGTTTTTATAACGTAAGAGATGCATGAATTTAGGCATGATACAATATTCCTGCCAGTTAATTTTGCAGAACTATGCAATCTTCTGGAATTGCAAGAGAATTACCTTAGTTAGTACACAGTACATATGATGCAAACTACACGGGAACTGAAATAAAAACATTAACCAGTAGTACTTACACACTGTATATTATACAAATAGCTTTTAACGTTTCGTACAACTGTACAAGGTCACGTGTTAATATCGTTGGTATTAAGAAAATAATACCGTAACGCATTTTAGTTCAGTAAAACCCCTCCAGCAACTATTACTGGAAGCTCAATCAAACAAAAAGCTTCTTGTTCCTATTCCATACAAAAAAGATTAAAAATTCCGGCAGTAAAACAGTGGATGGATCAAGCATGAAATAAGCGGTTTTTTTGTATTCTTACTGATGTAAGTACCAGTGATGCGAACGTTAGTATTGCTTTGTAATTTAACTATTATATTATCAATCAGGATGAATCACAGGATGATTTATGCTTTATTTTTATTTCTATAAATTGCAGTAAAATGTCCGGGATGGACTTTAAGTTCAAAGTCATAATCAAAACTTTTGTACTGAGATGCTGCCAAAGTCTTAAAATATGTTGTGTTGATTTCGTCACAAGATCTAAATATGAAAACGAAGGGCAATTACCAATTAATTATGAATTCAGTACCTTTTTAAACGGTAGAAGCGTAGTTCAAGTTTTTATTAGATTTTTTCACCGGCTTGTACTTCAACATGGAGGCAGTGTTTTTTGTTCATTTTCAGAAACTACCTTCAACACGCCGACTTAAATTACAGTTTTTTTTATTTATAATAGAGCATTTTTCACCATGGTCTGTTGCACGTGTGAGCCTCTATTTGAATGAAAAACTCAGAGAACATCTCATCGCACAGAAACTGACTGACTCACAGCGAGGAGCGAAATGTGGTGTGCCTTGGCATTAGATTTGTACCTGTGTGTGTATCATGGGAGAGCAGGTAAATACATTTTTCATCAAATTTACGTATATTTGAAATGTTGTTAATTTGTAAAAAAAAATATAATATAAAACAGTGGGATATTACATACGAAATTACAATCTATACTATATAACATGGGCCATTTTAAGTTGATTAAACAATGTAAATTATAAATAATCACATACGTTGCAATTATCATGGTAAGTTAGTGTTTTTTTGGAATTTTCGATAAAGGATGTAGTAAGGAACCTGGATAAAATGTTTTATAATAAATATTATTTTAGATGCGTCAGAACTGAAAGATCTTCATGATGACTTTATGATTACTTGATTACCATCTTCCGATAAGTGCCACAAGGAAATTGTGTATACAGCGTCTTTATTGGCTATTGGCTATACAAAATAAATACATACGATTAGAATATTTCATTTGGCTTTTGTAAAACTTGTATTACTAAAATGTGTTTCATAATGATTCCTGTCCTGCAAATGCTGCCTAGTGAAATAAAGCAATATCAAGTTGATGTATGTAGTCGCCCCCGATTACTTCAATTGAATTGGAAATCGGTGTGTTGTTGTTTGGGGGAGTTAATGATGCAACACCTTTGTTTACTATTTACTGCTAGCGACTCACGTCTCTGTAGTCTGGAACTCATAAAATGCATAAACCATTATCTCTAAACCTTTATATTCTCAGAAATGAGGTAACTAATAGATCAGTTTTAACCAAGTGGAACAATATATCTTATTTATGTTGTAGGTTCCTTGATGAACACCAGCGGATTTATAAAAGCTAATCGCAAAAAATTTTGCACATGCACAGATCATAACGTAAACATGATGTATTCTCAGAAATAAAATACAAAGGTACATTAGTTTCGCCAAATGAAGATTCACTATCAGATTGTCTAGAAGTACGTACCTAAACGCACAGTATGTGGTCGAGGGATTTCGAAAATTCAAGGGTTAAAAGCTCATCTGCTTAATAATTGTTCCGAGCTACATTTTTGTGCGGAAGAGCTACACCAAGTTACTCGAGCATGAAATGTTGGCTCGAGGATGATGATTTGTTGACGAGCTGAGCCAAGCTCTTCCTCCTTGTGTTCTGCAAGGGAGTTAATAATCCATTCAACAAGATAATGAGCGATTTTTTTTTACATTAATTATATAATGCATTATTCATTTCCTTCTTTTCGTTAGGATATTATCAAAATTCGCAAATAAACGTAAACATTTGCGTAATTTAAAGATTTTATTATAAGCAGATAAAATGAATAATTCATGTTTCCTTTAAATTACCACGATATAAATGTAACTGCATGAGTTATAACAAAATTATAGTCTGCAAATCTTTGACAGATGTGTTGTACGTTTAAAAACTAGTTATAATTGATATGGACAATAAGTGCAGAAAGAACTGGAGAGGATGCTTTAATATTTTACCCTATGGTCGATGCTGAACATAATAATATTACAATTCGTGCAAATAAAGTAAAAATACAGTTCCACCCCGATACCTGAATTGTGTGACCCATTTATCATTGTAATCAAAATTAAAATAAATTGAACAAATATTTTCACTGTCGTCTGGCTCGTCGGCGGCGGCTGGTATTACTCTCCACATTCCACCAACTGGGTTTCTCCGTCGTGACTCGTATGTTCACTTCAACATTTGGTAACCATCGACCTGTATGTCCCTTGGAATTTCCTTTGTTATATCCATATCCAGCGGTGCTACCGTACACAAAATTCATATCTTGCTCCGTCATTGCCAAAGGCCGTTGAACACGGGGTCTTACGGTTGTTCTTTCGGGTGGTTCCCAGTAGCCTGTAAAGGAAACGTTTAAAAAAGTAAAAGGAGTACTTCTAATACCCTTGTCACCTTTGCCCTTGTCTTGAAAACAGTTTAGAGGAGGGGTAGGTTTCGGTCTCTTCTTTCGATTTCGTTTTATCTCCTTACGGTATTTTGCCACCATAATGCGCATTTCCCGTTTACGTCTTTCGTGTGTGGGATACCGATTTTGCGGGTCGACAATAACTTCTTGTGAAGGCAACAATACGTGTGTCAGTCCATTCTTGTTTAGTACACTCTCCTTTGGTTCGGCCTCATTTGTTGACAAATCATGACTACTGTTCCTTTTCCTTTCAATTAAGTGAGGATTTAAACGAGGGAAAATCATTGGTTTCAGATTTACAGTGGAGCTCCTTTTCTTTCGCTGTGCTTGAATTTTCTGCTCCCCTTTCGTCTCATTTATAAGTCCTACTTTGAAAAGCTGTTTTTGCGCATTGGGTTTAGGTGCCCACGAGAAGGTTACGTTTGAAAATATAGGGACGAATTGTATACGAGCTAAATCACGAGAAGAAAGAACAAACAAGCAAAAACATTAAGAAATATAAAAAACCGTTCAAACAAAAAAATCTAGTGGTACGTTTTTTTGGAAAAAATATTGTATTCAATGACGCATGGTTTCAATGTTGCCACTGTTTTAAATCACGAAAGGAAGTTCATTTAACAATGCTTTCAATAATTATGATTCAAATGGTTTTAGAACAGCAAAATGATTTTTTTGGATTTGATGATTTGTATTTTTGTGTTCAGCTCTGAATGAAATCCTCATCATCAATTACACGGACATGTAAAATTTGTATGTTAAAATTCTTGGTGCTCGTATTTTATCTTCCGACATGTTGATCTTGAATTGTATTTACCGTATATACCTATGTTGATGGCATTTTTGCAAAAATTTTTAACACCAAATACTATATACAATATACAACTCGCCTTTTATCGTGGGAATTGGATGACTGCCGTTCTCATTTGTGTTTCTTTTGTTGCTCTTCTCAAGACGCCCCAAACTTTTGTTGTTCACAATGATGGTACAAGAGTTCATACGAACTTCCTTGACATTAGTTTTATCTTCTTCCTTGTTTTTCGCATTTCGACACGTTTGATTGTTCAATTTCAGATTGTGAATAGATTTCCATTTTCTACAGTTTTAATGAGTAATTGTCAGTAATACTGAAACTATTTGGGGGTTCGCCCCGTATCTTAGGCATCTTCTAACTATACCTGCAAACAATTCTCTTTGGGGGACACTGTAAAATTTTGAAATAAGGATGTGCTACAAACCAAGCAAATTCATTCTTGGAATTTTTACTATTCACTGTCATCCAAAGCGACATAGCGTGGCTTTCTGAAAAAATATTAAATTTTAATGAAAATGCAAGTACAATTACCAATATCATTGTAATTATTCATGTAACAGTTTGTTTCAGGGTGGGATGGGGTTTACGTTTAAATGGATGAATTAGCGAACCGTTTAATTCCTTGGGTGACATACATTTGCAAGTGAATGCTGTAACACCTGTGTTGTTGAAAGTGTTTCGCTTAATATTACCCTTTGGAGTAATCTTGGAAGGGCTGGATAAAGATAAATGCTGTGAAAAAATACAAACAGAAAAACAAAATATATCTTGTTATCACTTGTATATATTGATTTCAATGGACTGCCAAACTGTACACTTACTCGTGTTTCTGTAATATATCTAAAATATGACGGAGTGAGGAGTCCATCATTATTAAAATTTAGAAAATGGTTGCCACAAATGTGTGGAAACGTCAAGGAATTTAGAAATATTAATAACACCAAGAGTTTCACCATTGTTATTAAATAAATTTGCACATACACTCCCTGATTGTTCCTGAATCCTTCCATTGCCTCATAGGCTTCGCTGAGAGTATGTTTAATTTAAATCGTATCAGAAACACAAGTTTTGTTGCAAACGTTTAGAACTTCTCTGAAATAGAGTCGTTAATTTATTTGGAGTCGTGTCCAGAAACATGCTCAGCATCACCATTCGCCCAAATTTCTAGCACTTGCATAATAATAGAGAACCATTAATGCATTGTTATTGCCAAAAAAATTTCGGGTGACCTTCTGCCAAAAATGAAATGTGTTTTGAAAAAGAAATTTTTTGTTGGTGTTAGAGGCGATAATATCTTCTGGTTAACATTTTTCATACATTACATACACCAATTACATCGCACTATCGCACATGCTATAACGATAACAGAGTCACCATGTTTTAAGTAGGTGAATTAACAAATTTAAACATTATGCAATGCTTATATTAGTATTACCACAAACAAGAGCATGAAATTTCAAGCTCAAGTCAACGATTTTTGTCTCACATAGACAATTTTCCACAAAATTAAGACATATAGGTGACCACATCACAAATGTGATGACGTATGCTATGATTTCCTAGAGACTTGGAAGATTTTACAACTACATTCACTATGTGATACAAAAGGCATTAGCAGAGACGGATAAAATTATTAAACCGTAATGTTAAAATTAAATCACGTTTTATGTTTTTATCTGATAAGAAACTTTGGCTAGAAAATAAATGGTTGATATATTTCACGTTTTATTGTAAACCGTTCGTGAAGACTTTATTCTCAATCCAAATAAAAATTTTAACTACAATGATGTTACATAAAATAAGTCTTCGGGCGAACATGGGAGAATTTGGGCAATGTTCTCTTTTGCTCGATTCTCTTGGGCAAGGGAAAACGAAGCTTGGATTCGTGGAACATTTTGACCTGTGGTCGTCGGCACTTGGCAGCGGCAACTTCTTCAACACGAATAATCTAAAAACAATATTATAATCACACAACAATTATTTTATGCACAATAGAACTATTATATTATGCTACTTGTAATCAAACTTGATAAAAAAACGGAAAAATAAAACCGTGAAAATATTATAAAATTTAACTTTGTGTCGATACGCTGGGCTTCAAATGTGTGGAGTATAACGCACCTCCTTCACAGAGACGATTTCACCAGTCATCTTCTTGAACTTCCTCAGATGCCTCAAGAAATACCAGAAGCGAGACTTAGCTACTATCACCTCCGGTGCGAAAATCCTCATTTTATACAAAGGAGTATTCTTCTCCTTTTCTGATGGCAACTTACGGCCTATCACTTCATACTGCTTTAACTACAATAAAACAACATATTTCATAATTTGAAATAAATATACTAGCTCCAAAAAACAGCATCATTATCATAGATGTATTATCATAGCAAAATCATAGGTGCATTAATTGAGATTACGCTTACCAGACCCTTCGCCTTCATATTGATGTTTAAAATTAACCCCGAACCTATAAAGTAAACAAAATTAATTCATAATCAGTCCTTGTAAAAGGCAAGACTTGCAAAGCTGTTAATCGACGAGGGCAAGGCATTGATCCATCCCTCTGATCAATGACGGACTAACAATATATGATTTAACCTAAAATAGTATTTTTTATTTATAATTTCAAACGGAGATAATTAAACTTTCGTGTTCATGTTTCATTATTTTGTACGCTCACACAATACTATACTTTTCTAAATTTTGACTAGATTTAAGTCGATCCTTCAAAAGTGTGTTTTTAAATGCACTCAACTCAAATTTACAATTTAAAACATCTTCACTTCAGGGCCAACCAAGCTGGCACAATTTTTGTCATAAACAATCATTGGCAGTAAGAATTCGTTAATTAAAATACTATTTAAATACCTAGTCACCAGTTACTATCAATTATTAACATTCAACAATCGTTCGTTTTCACAAATTATTTGCTTATTGTTAACCTTTAAAATAACGAGACACTAACAAAAATGTCACTGGTACAAAAATGGTACTGGTACTATTATAACATTTTACGCTTCCATTGTTTGGAAACACTGATGAAATGTTCATAAAAATTTATAAATTGATCAGTTTTCTTACCTCAATATTTTTTCCCCGAAACTTGTGAACTTCAGCTATTCCTGCTGACCAAGAATGTCATAAGCGAGAACTCGGCTGATATACACACTACACGGCGTGCGGTAATTCCAACACTGCCACGTGAATACAGCGAGAGACATAGAGCATTCGGGATATCTTGCAACAGTGGTGAATAATGAAATTACGATTTATGTACATCTAGAATACAGTATGCTGTAGTACATGTGCGTATAATGGAAATGGAAGACACAATATATGTGTTGTTAGCTTTTCCTAGTGAAGTGCAGTGTGCTTGTGCAATGAAATAGTGCAATGCGGCATGGCTTATGCTAAGCTGAATACTTTGCAAACTGCAATGCAATGCCGAATCGGCATTGTCGATACGAGCGAACAAAGATAAAAGATGAAATAGACAGAATATGTGACATGTCAGGTATTGTCGGTTCGTTCCTTACTTTTAACATTTGGGGCGGCCGCAGTTCAGTAGGAAA
>JAHZNE010006068.1:0-11213 GCA_027744055.1 Callyntrura sp. NNG-2020
CGTGGATTTAAAATGTGTTTGTCAACATACTCCTTCAATCTCAGTTTTTTTGTAAGATTCGTCGTTGTTTACATGGTCATGTATTCTCTAGATAATTTATATAAGCTCTTTGGATGGATTTGATTTGATTTGATTGAACAAAACTGGAAATCGAGGCATTTATCAATAGACAATTTCTTTATCTTTCGATTATTGCGAATGGTAGCTCCAGAAATACGATACTCTCATTGGAAGCCCTGGTTTATATGTTACAGTTTTGACTTCTCTTCAAGATCTCGCCCGAGTGATACAAAATGTCTTTTCTACTTGCATTGGCCATCGTCGAGTTTTTCTTGTTAGTGAAAAATTGAATATCGTTGTGTAGAAGTCAAAGAGATAGGTAGAAGTAGAGTGGAAGTGGATACGTTAACAATTTCGTTATACGACGGTATTTCGATATTTCAAACAGGATAGTTTTCAAGTTAGCAAAATTGTCAGGAAAATGCAGTCTCCTTGTCTACTTACATTGGCCATCTTCGGATTTTTTACCTCGCTTCTCTCTTCATGTTGGGGTTATCACGACCCAAAATTTCAATTGTCGCTTGAAACGTTACAAAATGATGGCATAACTCCCGACGAGATTAATACGTGGTGGAAGCAAACTACAATAAACCGATCAGCGAATTATTCACGAGTATTTCCCATCTGCGTTATTCGAAATCCGGGTAATAACTGGCCATCACACGTTAGTAGCTTTTCGTCTTACTTTTCCAGCCTAGATAATATTACAGTTTACGATCCTGAAATACATGCTTGGAAAAGGGCAAAGAAACAAATCGTTGAAGTATGCGTTACATTCTAAACCCTTTTGTGACAACTTAATGCCCAATTTAATCTATTTTTAATAATACTGAAAGAAACTCGATTGTTTTTTTTAGATTGAGGCTCGAACCATCAAAATACACGTTTTAAACGCACAAGATGGTGAGTTTATTAAAAGATGTTAACTCTCTTCGTTTTGAAAATAACTTTTAAAAATTAGTTAAAATGTTTTGGTCATTTTTCTTAGAGGAAGCAAAGCGGCCCTTTCCCCTCAGACAGTGGCTATCATTTACTCTTCGTATAAAAGGACCTTCATTAAAGGGACTGTATGTGCAATCTATAGTTGGTCCACTAGGAATACCAGCAGGCAAGAATCGATAACAGTTTAATTTTTGCCTTTTAGTCGAAAGGGAAGCACATTGTAATTGGTAGTGAATGTTAACAATGTGTATGAGAGTGGCTTCGGCATTCGGCATTCCATTTAGATACTACTCACTAACACTCACCATATTGTAGCCTGTGCATTTAATAATGTTTACATATTTTATCCATCCATTATTTATTTACATTTTACCATTTTGTTTCCTGCCAGCAGGAGAGTTTAGCATTGACGATTTGAGATGCACAATCGGTGTTGAAGACGATCCTGCAGCTTTTCCTTTTGCGCATGTAGTTCCGTGTCACACTCCAAGAGCGACTGACGTCGTAAGATTTTAAAAATTTATATTCATCAAATGTAAAAAGATTACCGCTTCTCCTTCTTGATATTTTTTATTAGCGAAATTATGGTCTTTTCTTTGTAGCAACCTAACGCACTCGTCTTTGACTCTTCTAAAAGTGGAGATGTATTACCAAGAAGATTACATTTCAAATACAGATGGTCCGAATCACAATGCCAAGAAACGGGATATTTTCAATTCATGTAATTCTACGAACTAAAATTTATTTTCTCACGTTCGTTACCCTGTTTTGTACACAAGTAATGTTCTTGTATGATGTTTATGGATGGTGAAAAAACAATTTATACCACAGACTTATATCAACGACACGGTTTCAAAGTTTCGAAACTGTATTATCGCCGATTTACCGTTTTCGCGAGTTATACTCACCTTCCGGCTTGTCAACTCCATACCATTCACGTTACTTGGGAGTTACCTGTAACGTTGTACACATGGAACCTCAAACAAAACTGTTTACTCTTACCGATGGCATCCGTATTATTCCAAGTAAGGAGTACGATGAATGCGTGTTAAATGGGGTTGGTATGGGTAAGACGGACTTGGACAGATTCACTTGCCCGCCCGATTATTTCACGTGTAATACTGATTGGACCACGAATGGTGATTGGGAATTGCTAATTGACAAGTGGTGGAAAACGCTTGTTGCAAAAAGAAGTAACTTTCGCGATTGTTGTGAAATTGGGCCAATTAAACCACCACCAACGACTACTACTACCACTACCGAAAAAATAGCTACTAATTATACAACTTCAACGCCCATTGTTCCTCCATTTAGCACCGAGGATCCAATATCTAGCACGACAGAGAAATTGAAACATTCTTGGGTACTGTTACAGCAGCAGGCTTCCTTTTTAAAAGAAAAAAGTAAATTTGCGGAGAAGGTAAGGTCACAATGTTCATATTTTTTTTACTATTGTACAGTTGCCTACATATGCTAGACGTATGCTTGTAATATTTATTTACATGATCGGTAATAGCACAGTCAAATTTCGCACGGCGATCTCTGCATTTTCACGTGGCTGGTGATCGTACCCATTGCTAATCATGTCGCCCGATTTCTCAAAGATTTTCCAGATATTAAAAGTTTGGGCCTGGGAATTTGGATAATTGTAAGCTTAAACTGTTTCATAGCTTGCAATTTCGATTCAAAATTAAATTATACTAATCTTGTCTTCAATATTTAAAGTTACACGTGGCATTACACTCCATTGGAATTCTCCTCATATGGGTTTCGTTTGGACTTGTCATCGGTAAATACTCAGGCTAGCTTTTGTTTTAATTTTTGTGAAAAACCAAAATGCAACTTTTCTATAAATATGCAATTTAAAGGCGGTGGTGAAGATAAACTTGGAAACGTGTCTGGTCGACATTTTTTATTGGGTATTCTTTGTACCTCCCTTCAACATCTGCAGTTTGTCACAGGCTTTAATAGAAATCAGAATGAACGAGCGTCCTTCTACTACGTTCTTACTCATTCATTGAGTGGCTATATTTCACACTTTTTTGGCTGTGCGTTAAAAATTCTTTCTAAAATATATTTAATCCATCATCCATCCATCAATTTTTGATTATTTAATTCAAACTTAATATTTTCTAGACGTTGCGATATTTTTATCTAATGCGACGACGGAGAGAAAGTGGCTAAGCATGGCATTTTTCATTTTATGGTTGTTAAGTCTAATAGCAAGTTATCTGGTGGAGAAAAAACAAGAAAGTATTCTCGGAGTCGTATTTCATCGAGCCCAATGCCCTATTTTACAGCGGATAATGATTAATAATCGAGAACGACCACCATTGATGAAAGTTAAAATAGCAATTTTGTTGTTTCTATGCTTTGCACAGGGACTCTTGTTTGCTATAGTTCTGCTCAAGTATAGTGCACACACCTTGACAAGCGCCAAGTTTGCCAAACAAGCAAAAAAATTAACAGTATTTTCATCAGATCCTCGCCTTCATCATCTTCACGTCGTGGAGGATGAGGGATGACGTGCCTGTAAATGTTTGATGATAAAATTAACTTGCCTTTTATTCAGTTTTTCGAAATTTTTACTTTGTTATTTAATTGTAAAGGAAAACCCATAAATCCACAATAAAGTTTATTTTATTTTATTACATCGAATTATTTATGTACAATGTGCTCAATAATAGGGTGGAATTTAGCTTATTTACTTATTTTAAATGGTGATCCATTTTATTCGCTCGCCTATAAATGAGTGCTGGTACACACAACGTACACGTACGAACATTTCTTCCACTGAATGTAAATTATGAAAGTCTGTGTCTCGGTCAAAGTTTGTATTTACCTATTCTTTAGTCTTACTTTTTTAATTTATGCATATCATTATTATTTTGACATGTTTTAGAGTGAAAGTAAATATTCTAGTGGTTAGCAATAAGGGAGTTACATTTACAGTGAGAATTTACAGAAGGTTAATATGTTGTACGGAAATGCACGTGAAGTGACGTGAATATCTATATTTACTGGTGGAATGGTAGTTCATTGTATCGACAATGCTCAGCGCAGCTCCAACGCTAAACAGAAATCAAGAATGTATTTACAGAATACTAATTATTATATACACTGGACACTTTTGTTAGGTATCGACTATCGACACAGTAATTGTAATACAAAGTCCTATGCTATATGCTATATCTACCTACATCATCTACTCGTTTGAGTCACTGCACTGTCTTATAAACTATGTACATATAGTGCGTAAAATAATAATGCAAGTCCATCTATTTAAAACGTTGTAGTTAAGAATGCTGTATTTTTTAATTGGTTTAACTACTCTTACATCACAAGTCTATGAAAAAAGATTATTTGATCGTTGCAAATTTTCTGTACATGATTAAACATTATAGTAAGTTTCTACTCGTATTCACATCTTAAAACTTAAATCATGCATGTGGTGTAAATTGTTTCCCAGCAAGTAGCACACACAATCTGGATAATGGATAATGTCTGCAGTAGTAAGTTAAATAATAGTTTAGTTTACAGTTTTTACTTTATATACAGTGTACAGGGGAAATGAGAATACAGAAGTTCAGTTAGGTCGCCCCACTGTTCATCCCCAATAAGCTATTACTATGCATGATTAATTATTATTATTAAAGTCATTACAAACTAATCATTTCGCGCTAACTAGTAAAATGATATTTTACTCGATAGCTGTTTTAAGAATTCGATTTGCAAGTAAAAGGTACAAATACAATAGTAATGTATCCACACTGGACAACACTGACTAATCATATGCATCATATAAATCATAATATTATGTAACAGTAGGTATGTTTTGTGGTAGTCTGTTGCAGTTGAAGTAACTTTGTGGCAAGTTAGCAAATAAAAGTCTTCTCTACTTAAAAGCAATATATATGTCTGCGAAGATTTAGCAACTAAGACGGATTTATAACATATCATATCAATTATTAGGTAATTATTACTAGTTGAATTATTAGAAAAAAACCAAGTTTCAAAACCGTAACCTAATCCGTTAGATATTAAAAAGAAACTAACGCCGCTTCGAATTCTGATTTCTCAAAAATTGGGGGCTTAAAAAGTATTAGGTATACCGAAAACCTGCATTGTTTTTTAAATCTCGTTTCGCCCCACTCAATAGTTACTAAATTAGATCAAATATGTCAAATCCGTCATTTAGTTTTGGTATCTGTAACATAAAACGCGAGAATAGTGTCATGTTCTAAATTATATCAAAATTTTGAAAAGTAAGAGCGAAAAACACAGCTTTGTTGGTCGTCGATTGGATATAAGGATTTTGTAGAAGTGGTTAAAGTTTGAAAAAGTCAGCCCTATTCGTAAAAAAATACATTCCGAGAATGAAGATAATGCGCCACAGGATGATTTCAACTGTCATATGCCATTATATACTTAATATAAGAAAGAAAAAGTTGAGAGAATAAATATTAATTAGTAGCATTCGTAAACGTACACAGTCGTAAACAAAAGATTGTTACAAGTACTTAAAGCTAGGCAAGTGAGAGTAATGAGCTCGAAAATACACATTTATATACAGATGTACTTGTACTTATCCTATTCTATTATACAATACAATAGTATCACAGAATTTTTGATAAAGATAACTGAATTGTTTACATAGCTGACGTGCTTTAAAAATTTCAGCTTTTCCAGCAATTCTAGAAAATGGTCACCGAACATAGCCGTACATTTTCATTTCTGCTTCTGCATTTCTACCGTATATCTTATTTAAAACATATTTTGCTGATATTCCTTATCAGAGAAGGGTGCACGGGCGAATCTTTCTTCCCTTTCCATTTCGTATCACATTCTGTCCACTTTCCTTCGAGACCTCGTTCATCACACATTGGTGTTCCTATTATTTGCATAGCTCACTAACGGAATATTTAATTTGTCGTATGATATCTGTTTAAATGCGTGTCTGGAGAAATATGACATTCAATACCTTTTTCGGAGTAGGGTGAAAACTGTTTGCAAATATTTCTCTAATACATATATTTAATATTTTTCAATCCTTGCATATGTTTAGAATAAATATTGCATACAAATGCTAGCCGGTTAATTTGATGATTCGTTTGCACACAATAAAATTGAAGGAACATGCCGCGCCGGTGTCCCGTACCGATATTCTTAAAAATTCCATCAGAAATGCTTCTTATTCTGAGCATTCCTGTACAACCTTATTATATGGCACTACTGTCAGTGATCTTCATTTGGTTTTATGTGCAATCTTCATACATTAATTACACAATAACGAAGGTCTAGGTACATAAAGTCCCATTCCGACGGACAGAATAAAAAATATATGTTTCCAAATTCAACAAACAGCGAAACAGCTCTGCTTGTTTTCATTTTTATATCATATGTAAATTATAATTATTACTATAATTATTATTTTTATAAATATTACACCAACTGCACCTACGATTAGTCATAAGTTTGGAAATGTATGATTATTTCATTCGGTTGAATTGCTTTTTTGCACTATTTTTGGTAAAAGTAGAAGATGCGTACAATAGTGGCTATTTTGAAGGTAAAAGTCTGCTTCTTTCACTTCAGCGCGAGGTACCAACCATTCCTGCAAGCACTGAGGATTCCACCTGTTGGTTGCCACATAAGGTTATTGAAACTGGTTTTGCAGCTAACAATAGGTAAATAAGAAATACACGATATAGAAGGATGTGCACAAGGTGTGAAATCATTTGTCACACGTACACCGGAGTATCTGCACAATTTCAAAGAAGTTTTAAATAGATTTTTTTACAACAGCGACGTGCTTGCCTTTGTTCCACACAACCGCTACATTGTCATGCTCTACTACTTCACCAATGTCATGTTCTTCCGCGTAAAGTCAAAAAAATATTTTCCATCTTGAGCAAATGGAATATAAGGTTTATTTATTTAATTTGAAGATGCTCACGTCATAATGAACAATTGGAATGCAAACAAATCTATCAGTGGTATATCGTTGTATGGTAGTTGTGTGTGTAAACACCGTTTGTAGTCGTACTCACATTAACCTAACTACGTATATTTGTGTATGCTTGCCGTATTAACTGTTTTCAAATATTTGTTATTTTCGTCGCAATTCGTTTCATTTATTATTAAAAACGTAGAAAACGCCGCTTTTGATTCCTCATAGCCCCCATTGTTTGACTCAACTAAAGTTGTGTCTCCTAAAATTGAAATATAGGATACGGGAAGATTTCATTAAACGCATGACGATTCATTATAAAAACAAGTTGAAAACATAACAAGGAGTCCTGATTTATTTTTGTGTTGAATTTGCAATAAAAAAGTCATAATAGTCCACGAGTTATTGAAACTGAAGTCAGTGGAACCCCTTAAAATGATAATACTGTGTGATAAGCTGCTTTTGCTCTTGATTCTGACGCTGATTATGTTGATATTCGTGGGTTGACGATGAAGAAGTTGGCGGAGATGAAATCAAGTTACCGATAAAACTCACTAGCGAAGACTGGGATAGAAGAAAAGGCACAAGGAGAGTTAAGTTAATTATGGAAATGGCAAGATAAAATTTTAGTGGGGCGACGTGATGATGTGAGGATTGAATAGAAAAACTTGTCACGGAAGTTGAAGATGCCGCAGCGGCTGCTTTCCTCTTCTGAATTGCGGCTATCTGGTCACCTAAAAATAAAAAGAGACAGCGACTCAGTAACAGCGGCAGCGGCTTTATAGCATTTCACGGTTTTTTTTGTGACCGTCCGACGTCGACGTAAACAGCACCAAGTAACCTGGAGTAAAAGTGCATCGCGTCTAAAATAACGAAGCTGTAATAGAAAAGTGGTGTGTGTAACACGAGCCAACGGCTAATCTTAAGTGAAAGTCTAAACTGAAACTGATGATGATGTACAGTATTACGTAAGGTGGTAATAGTAACACACGAAGAGTCAAGAAAGGGGACTCACAGGAGGAGCAACAAACTATGCCTCCACATAATAGCCACTCAGTCTCATTTCTACAACACATTACATTGATCTTTATCAACTGGCTTTTAGCAGGATTTACCGATTATTACCATTTTCCTCCATAATATTGCCAATAAGCCTGCTGGACTACTAGCCTGGCTTATTGCGGCACAACCATACCACTAACGACGGCAGTAACTAGTAACCATCATCATCCGATATCAAAACGCCGGAGACATACAAGTATCAATATGCTGCAGGTTGCAGGTATCATCCAACTCTGTTATATATATATATATAGTGTAAAGTGTAAATAATGTAAAAGGGCTATACTTTCAAAGAGTAATGCGTTCTACTTTTAAGAAAATCGGCCATGTTGCAGTAGTAGTAGTAGTGCAGTTACCGCGTAAAGAGAGAAGCCTGGTACAATGTGAAATACCAGGAGAGGTGAGGAAAATAAAACAACCTAAAACTATGCGAAGGCTTATATTCTAGTAGTGTCTAGATTATTTCCAATACAGGATGATTTCATCACTGAAAATAATACATTATTAATATATTATGTCTCTCTTCTCTCTCCTACTTCTTCTGCTCTTTACTTTCACTTTCCTGATTGTGAACGAAAGAGACCAAAGTCCGGAGTAGCAGTAGCAGGGAAAGTAGAACTACTACTTTGCCATCCGTAACATCATCATCATCATGATATCAAGCGGAAACTACTTTATTACCATTATGGGCTATAAAAGTTTCTAAAAGGAAAAGAATGAGACAGTACGGTTAGGTGGTAGCACGATGTTTTGTCATATGGCGAAAAAGAGGGCACCAAGTGGAGGAAATCAAATGACCAAAATTTTCTACAAGACCAAAAATAAATGAGGGTGAACTTGGATTGCATTTTTGTCGTCTAGTGCCTCTCTGTCAAAGGGTGCTGCGTCCTAAAAACAGGAACTGGGCTCAGCAACGTTGGATGAAACAAAAAAGGGTATTTGTAAAAACGTGTTTTTGCACTAGTCTGTGATATAGTATAGCAGAGCAGTGCTATTTGACATAAAATGGGGAAAGTACTTCTATATGGGATAATGTTAAGTGAGTAAAAGTCATACACAAATGACAAATTCTTTTTTTATGAAAAGGGTCAGAATAGGAGTACATACTTAAAGGGAACATACTGATCTGCCTATCTTTATTCTCTGAGTCATTTTTGCTAGCAACCCTCTCTCTTCTCTTCTCTTCTTTCAAAGAAAAGGATGATAATGGAATAAATGCAGACACAAAGATAAAGACATTTATTTTAGTGTGCCATATAAAACGTCCGTGGATATTAGTCTGCACTCTGGACTCTTTAAAGATTCTTATCGTTTCAATAGTAAAAGTCACTTTATTCTCCTTTTCCGTTTTCCTTACCTTGTGAGACGTAGACAAGAGTGGATGCGGGTTCAGCATGGGCGGTTTCACAAGTGTAATTACCCGAATCGGAAATTTGCGCATCCCTTATGGTCAGTCGGGAGTGAGTTTTACTGCCTGGTTCATTGATGACCTTTACTTCACGGGAACTTCCATAGTTTATCATTCGTTGATTGTGGTACCAAAATATGTACTCGGGCGGCTTAGGACTCTACACAGGAGAGAAAAAATTGAACGGGTTACGACAATGCAATTTTATCGTTCATACATTTTTATGCATTTAGACATTTACTGATATACATGTAATGATAAGTAATCTATTTGGATATTGATATTTGGTGTTCCCAGGATTATAGAATTTTAGTAGTTGATACAGATAGCAAGCTAAATTGTAGTAATTCATTTCAAGCGTTTAAACTCAAATAAATTATTACTAAAATATTTCACTGCAACGCAACGTCACCGAGACCGAGACTTAAGCTTTAACTACGGAACGTAGGAAGATGGAAAAGAGATTAAGCTCTGTGGTGACTGTGGTCAAACTTTAACTTTGAGTTTAAATGATATTTACAAAGTAATGGGTATACTCCTTCATAAGAGATATTTAGCATCAAAAATATTTTTGTATGGATTACTAACCTTTTCAATGACGCAAACCAAACTGATCGTACTGCCTTGTTCCACATGGTACTCGCCATTTCCAAGAATGAATACTTCAGGGACAGTAACTTTAAGGTGTACTAAGTACGATACGATACCTGTTCCAGTAGAAACCTGTAAGAAAAACAAAAACTTGTTTTTAAAAAGTAGCATTTGCAATGGTTCTTTTCACTCTAGATGTAATGCGTCAGTAACAATAATGTTTTCACTTGGACGTAACTCCCACGAAGCACGTTGTGCACTTAAAAAATTGTGCAAACGTACATATTCATAAATTTTGTTTAAATTGTCCTGTAATTAGGACTACCTCGAGTAAATGGCATTGGGAAAACTTGAAAGTCTCGTGACTCAGTAGCATTACATTTGTGAGCCGTAAATTATGATTAAGCCAAACACAATCCAAAATATTACGGCTTAAAACGTTTTATAATCTTAGCTCTCCATCTCTTCAAATATTTAATTGGTTTACTCCGATTCATTCACTATGAACAGCTTATTTTTTCCTTCATACTTTGAAATGACATCTATTGTTATTGTGAAGAGAGGAGGCTGTAGTATAAGAGAGCTTTTTTAAAATTAGGTGCGGATTCGCCCATATATAAGATGAGAGATGCATTTTCATATAGTTATTTATAAATAGTTTCCCCACGAGAACTAACAATCCATACGAACACTAATTCAGCTTAAATTACACAACGACTCACGGTTTGAAAAGGTATAGTATATGTATATGGTGGTTGATTTGCACTATAAATAAGAAAAGAATATAGAGTCGTTCGTTATACTGAACTTGATTAATTAGTCATATATACCGTTCTAAATTCTTAATGCCCACACACATTTTAGGCATGACATTCTAAATTTTCAGGACTGTTGTAAAAATGTATGCCATTGCACAAAGAATCAGCAATAACTCTTTTATAATTGTCCACAAAGTCAATGAAAACTTCCGATGCAATAGCAAACAAAATTCGAATGACTCGTTAGAGGAACCCCCACTTGTCTTGGTATATACGTGCAGGAGTAAATTTTTTGGTATGTCTTAAACTGAATGGAAAAAATCCTCTTTGAGTCTTCTGAATATATTGTTCCGTAATAGTACACTCTGTAAACTTGCTATAAGTACACCTTTTTCTTTTTAGTTTTACTAGTGTAGCTCCAGTATTTGTTAGTTTTTAAAAA
>JAHZNE010006069.1:0-16007 GCA_027744055.1 Callyntrura sp. NNG-2020
TTCAACAATCCTGCTTTGTATCTAATTATCAACTTGTGTGTAGTCAAGGGTTTACACACTCTACGAGTACACATATAGTGAACACGAGAAGAGTGAAAAGTGTGGTGGAGAGTGGGGACAAAGGAGAGATGGGAATGTGGGAATTGGAAATATGAAATAGCTAAGTGCTTGCCAGCCTCCCACGTAGCCGAGTTTATGCACGCATGTTTTTGCACGGCTGCATGGAACATGAGTGTGTAAAAAAGTGTGAATAGAGATTTTTTATTGTATTGTCCGTTATTTTATCCTTTTTAGTCTTACATCGAATATTTTTAACGCGTACTATTTTTTGTTGGTTGGGTTGAGTTTACTCATGCATGAGAATTCTAGAGTTGAAAACATGAATGAATAAAGTATATGAATGAAATTTGGTTTGAGTTAATTTTCTTTGTAGATTCAATAGCGAAATCGAAATCTGCTGTAATGTAACCTTAAATTTGCCATTTGTGAGGAACAAAATTGACACTGGTAAAACATTCACAATTTCGCATGATCCCCAAATTTTGTGTAAAAGTAAAATAAATAAACGATAACATTTCAATATTTGGCTACATGGCCGCTTCACATTCTGGTAGTATGCAGAATGCATGAACCGTATCAGTATCAACATCACAAGAATACTACAACATCATCGTGTAGTAGAGAGCTCTTCATCAGCGCTTTTAGCACTCTACTGCCGACGATTTTTACGTAAGTACTTACATATATCGTTTCCTCGCACAACGAGTTTTCTTCATTTTCTGCAAAATAATGATGTTACGTGTAGCCTTTCTAAACAGTATACGCTACACGTATAACGACCTTTAGTTATTAAAGGCCATAATTCTATTTTTGTAATTAATGTTTAATGAACGCGAAAATAATTCTCCCTATTAGTGCAACATTGAACATATTGACATTAATCCCCAACAAGAACAATAAAGACAAGCCAGATTGCTATATGCTGAAATCTAGAGACTGACAAATCGATATATTTATGTACCATCTCTCGTAAAGTCATCATCATCATCATCATGGAGATGATGTTCACAATCGCAGGAGAAACTTGCTGAATAAACAACATTACACAAACCCTCTCGTTGTTGTAATATGCTAGCAGGACATGCAAGACAAAAATGAAACAAGTTACTGTAAACTGGTAGACATGACAGGGGAATAATAATTAAATGCGGCATCTGTGTAAAAATAGATGCAATGATGATAAAAAAAAACTGACAAAATACAATTTTAACATGAATGGCTTGACACAATGGGAAGGGATCTAGCATGTAATAAAAGTCAGCCTAGTCAGCAAGCAGATTGGGCTCGTCAATGCAATGGGATTGGTGTATGTAAGTAGTATGAGCATCTACTAGTAGTAGTAATAATAATAATAGTACGAAATTAATAATCCGCGTGCTCGCCCACGTTATCATCAAAGAGACAGACAGGAGGACGAGAACAAAGCAGAGAAGAGAAACTAATCTTCTCTCTGAAGTCTTTCTATACTTTTTGAAAGGGACAGAGAATATAATATGGACTCATGTCATTTTGGTAAATTCCCCTAAGATGCTCTCTCCACTTCACGTACATAATACATCATCAATAATAATTTCACGGAATCATTAAATCGCATAATACTTTTTTCATACAACAAGGTGGTTAGCCAACTTTTCATTTCTCAATAGTATTATTGTGATAGTTCGCAAACAACCGGGAGAGAAGATTGAACTTTTCTGTCTTCTATTATGAAAACTTTGATCAGAGATTTAGACATTCATGGGGCAGAGCTCTGTAGAAAGTAATAACAATAATCTCCTTTTATCAGCCAGCATTCTGCGGAGTACTACTACGACCGTATTTCTCTCCTTTAATGTCTTAATGGAAAAATGGACTTTTTAAGACGATCCATTTTTGTAAAACCACTGGCGTTACCCTACCGAATTTCATGTAACTCAATAGCAAATTAATTAAACTGTGAGAAATGTTTTATCAGATCTTTTGAAGTCAGCTTTAAGAAATGCTAAAATTCTTAGAATATTTTCTGTCTCCTTCACTTTCAAACTACAAAAGGTTGTGTGCTTCGTTTGTACATGTTTTATACATTTTTGCTATGTACAAATTCATCAAAGCAGAGTCACTTAAATTTGCTTTGCGTTTGCGGATGTATGCCAACCTGTATAAATTTGTCATCAAAGTATAAATTTAAACGTTTTAATTCGAGATGAAATTGCTATGTACTATGTAAGTACGTATATCCTGTAAAAATATCGATATTCGTAAAATCATATCCGCTTTGTGTTGTCTGTCGGTGTATCTGTCCGAACGTCTTTTCGTCGTCCTCGTTCGACCGAACGGAATTCCAACAACGGAGATGAATTTTAAAATTGTTTTAGGAGTTGATGGGGTGTCAAGTCTGGTTACTTGTGAACTACTTATTTTTGAACCTCTGGTATAACCCGAACTTCTGCAACGGTGAACTGTCTCATTTTATAAGCGAATACATTGTAGCTCAAGTGCGGTAAAACTGTATATGCTTATGTATATTGTTTCTTACAGATCTGTTGACCCACCTAGGCATAAGTGGTCAAATTTCGAAATGGCTAAAACGCAAGGTCGAATAGGAATTATGTTTTGAGGAATCCAAAGATTGAGACCACCAGTTTTGCCAACATTCTACTTTAATGGTCCATACAACAGAGGTCAAAATTTAAACTTCGAAGCTTGTTATAATTCAGACAGGCTAAAAATATTGTAGATTTCAAAGTTAGTTTGAATTCATTTGTCACTTTCTCATGTTCTTCCTGTTTATAAAAACATTTATCCTCAAAGTATGTAGTTTATGATATATGTCAATCTTTAACCACGATAAGTCTTGTAGAAGAAAGGTGGAACTATTAAAAATCAGACAAGGGTGGTTGGAATTATGGGGAATGAGGGATCAGGAAATCAGGATCCCCATGCTTCTAAACGGAGAAAAAACACTCTTTTTATATATTATTTTTCAAATGCATGCTTTCGGTAGTTTTTCTACAAGGTGGATTACATCTTTTTACTTTTCAGGCAACCATGCAACAATGTATACTTTGCAGTTTACACACATTTAAATGAGCTATCCAGTTTCCCCATATTTTGTCTAAGTACACGACATGTCTCATGGGCTTCATTTTCTTAATAATTTTCCCCTTGTAATTCTGCTTGCTTGCTTCCTTCCCCGATAACGAGAAGTGATGAACATGCATACACAATATTTATTGATTTTGAAGCAGCTCTCACTCTCATTATAATGTTCATAAATAGACCTACGTCTAAAATTTCAGTTTTCCCCAAATGTGTGAAACGTCAAAATGCCTTTTAATTTTAATAAAGCTTTCAAGTTGTGATCATAAACACCGATGACAGTCGAAAGTTTGGATAAAAACATTTCTTTCATTTTAGCGATAGACAATAACATGTAGAACAGAACAGTTTTGAGTTGAAGGACATTGATAACCATATGCATGCCAGCGAGCGCCAGCTATAGAATTCCGTTGAGGGAGATGTGGGTAGTGAAAACAATGGGACAAGAAAATACATCGGTATTCAGTATATAGTTTTACACAAGTAGCATAGCTACTCTTCTACTGCTGTTGCTACTATTTACAGTTAATTATAATACTTCTGTTCATGATGATAATTTTGAAGAAAGAAGGAAGAATAAAGGATTTACACACAGTCTATATTGCTAATGACTCAGGAGAAGGAAAATGAATAAGCAAAGTGAACACGGCGAGCAGCAGCATAGTACCTTGACGGTGATATGCCTAGGCATAATCTATAATAATAATAATAATAATGATTCATATTTTTTTCTTTTGAAATAAATTACACCCGTGCATGCGAGCAAACATATTAGGCGCTCTCAAAATATGCACTTTCTGCGATTCTTTGATGCGGCGTCCCTCTGCCCATCCGTGAAGTGAACATGGTTTTTCTTATCTCTGTGCGTGCTGTGAAGTTTTTTAATTGTGCAGCTGTTTTCAAAAAGTTGTTCATGTATGAAAACTGCTGTATGCATACTGCGTTTGTAGAAAAAATGCCACCGAATGTGAGTATATTTCTAATGTAGGATACGATAATGCATCCTATCGACTTCACAAGAGCTCGTTTTATCGTTACTAAGCTTATTTTTATTCTGTGTTCCATCGTGTAGGGAAATGCATTTTACAGTTAAAATATGGATAATCTTCAATATGGGAATGAGGCGGGAATGCCCATCCTGAGAGAACATCGGAAACATCGGATGGGTATAGGGAATTCATTTGGAACACGACTTTCCGAGAGGGGTTTTGACCGTTCACTTTTGGAGCAGCCAAGAGGACTTTGGAAATACAATGATACAAATGATACAAAATGGTGATATTTCAATTTTCACCAGAACCAAGTGTACCAAAGCAGGCAAAGTTGAGATTTATGTTTCATGTCAAGTTCCCTGTATTGAATTCCATATCAAAATTGTCTTTTCTAAAGCCACTTGAAAGTTCCTGGATCATAAATTGCGGTTTTTCAATGAAACCTCATAACAACGTTGTATGTTGGAGCCCGGTTTTTGAACAACCCTTTCAAGCGATGAAATTCAGCTGAAATTTACTGGTTGTTTGTAGTTGTGAACTCTCTCATGTTTTGGGTTATTTCACAAAGTATTGTAATGTAAGGTATTGAATTTCACTCATTTGCTCAATATAACCCAATCACTGCTTTGTGTGGTGTTGGTGTCATGTCAGAGCAAGAGTTTCAATTGATGTGGTGGACGGGGGTATTATTATTCTGGTTATTACTGTTACCGAGTTATATTCGATACGATAGTTTCAGTTTGTCCGTGTCATTATTTCACTGCACTCTCATTTCTCTCATTTCATTTTCCATAGAAAATAGTGTGCCTACCCTAGAATGCGAAAATGGACGATAAAATTAGTAGTAGCATGAGAGGAAGAGAAGACACGCCACACGTCTGGTATATCTCCTTTTTTCCATTCAGACAGACCGTCAGCATCAATAGTGCTTCGTTCTCTGCAAAACAGAAACGAAAATGAGGCCATGTCATGGGATGATACAGAATTGATTGTAGGAGAGAGAACAAAAATGGTCTAATGATACGCGTCTCTGTTCCTTCTTCACCAGACAATGCGAAATGCAAAACAAAAGGTACTATGAAAATAGTATTTACAACAACGATATCATCATCATCATCATCCTCACAGAGATGGAAAGCCTTATATATTTGTAATTTACGACAGCATGACTTCCCCAAATTAGAGTGCATGTACATTGTACATACATACGCACATTTGGTACAATAGTGGTGGTGGTGGTGGTTGGTTACATACGTGAGAAGTGAAAAGCAGTCAACAAAATGCAACACACGGCAACCTGACAACACAATAAACAAGAAATCTTTGCAAAAGGAAGGATGAACAATACAGGTCGATGCGACGGTCGATACGAAAGAAGAATTTCAATTTGTAGCTGTCCAAGTTTCAAAAAGTTACGGCAACTTTGAGGTTTGGGTGACTGACTACCTAAATGCTAATAGTACATGGCAATGTTCAGTATAATTACATATTTGCATTTACATACGTGTTTACTTCATATCACTACACGATATCACGTTATCGCGAATCAGAATCAATAATATGTCATCTCGTCATGTATACTTATTTAAAATACAGATAGACAGAGAGAGGGAGAGAGAGGTTGAGTCATATATAGATGGTGGTGTAGATGTTGGCTCCGTATTATTACTTCCCATTCCTTTGAAAAGTTCTAATCGAGATGGTGAATGCTTTGGAGAAAGGAACGCAATTAATCAAATTTAATTTTATCATTCCTATCAGCTCAACCTACTGCAACTACCTACCTCAAGCTTTGTTCTCCATTTCCAGTATAACACAAAACTCCCGTATTCATTCTTCAACAACTTTCCTCACAAAAGTATTACATTCAAGAGCACCCATATCCCTGAGTCACGATCGAGTATAAACGGAAGCTTTGACACACATACAGCTCCACCATCCAGTCCGGGTGGTGCTGGCTTGTACAGTATCCATTGCTGTTGTAGTCATTTGCGAACTTGCTGGGAACGGGAACGAGTTTTTTTTAGAAGAAATAGTCCTTTTACTGCTTTGTCCTTTCAGTTATTTTCCTCATACGTCATTCCTCGGAACAAGTACATAATAATGCATCAACTTCGATATCCATCTAGTATCACACAGTTACCCAATAATCACCCACGAATTATATTATCATGATGATTGTCTAGATGTCTACTGTCTACTGATGTCACTGATTGTGTTTTTACTAAATCTTTTAAGTTTGAGAGACACTGTGTGAACTTTAATACCATTTGCTGCATTCTATGTTATAGTAAAGGATACAAAAGGACCGTTATGTATGCATTGTTGCTTTTTACGACGTTTGAGTGACGTAGCAAACTAAAATGATGCGTAATTTTGTCGTCGCATGTGCTCAGATAATGTGTCGAAGTAAAGAGCTTTTCTCATTTTCTCACAATCTCATACACTCACTTTGTGTGTACTTACGTGTAAAATGTAGAAGAAGTACATGGTTGTTCGTATAAATGTACCCATGACACATGAAAAGGAGTAACTTTTTACTGGTTTGTCAGATTCACCAATTCCTTTCCGTGAATGTGACCGTGCATGAATGACGACGACAAATGGCACAAACCTGCTGATGATGTATTGAAACATTGACATGGATCATAAAAATATATAGTGCAATAGTGCACCGCAATTACAATTATATAGTTTTACGAATTACGAATAAAATCCAAACCAAATCATGAGCCCTTCACACTTTTAATTCCCGGAAGTTGATTGCATTGAGCGGAAATACATATCCGTCGTGATGTACTTGTTTATTCATCGTTCGACACAACAGATAGCGATAACTTGAAAATCTTAGAGGTTCATTATTATTCAGCCTTGCATGTTGCATGTATTCTGAATGCGTGATGGATGATAGTTGCTGATGGTAAAAAGTGATTGTGAAGAGTCAGTATATAGCGAAGACGCGATGCGAGATGCCGAACCGTGTAAAGAGAAGATGCACCTAAAATATGACAAATGTAGCAGAGTGGAAGAACAAAAAAGACGAGTTTCCACAGCCACATGGCATGTAAAAGTTAAGGACATTTTGTAATATTTTCTTCCATTTTGTTCTAGAATGAATTCAAGATACTTGGCTTTTCAATGAGTTCCAGGGAAAAAAGACAAATGAGAAATGACGTTCCACTTTTATATGCCTTGGTTACGTTGCTTAATATTGGTATATCTGAGACAGGAGGGCTGTCTCAGCTCTAAATAGTAACCGACAAAGTTATGGTCGTGGAGTGGTGAACAATTTGATTTTCTTGGAAATGTAAGACGAAAACAGACAAAAATGATGTACAGCAGTGACAGCAGCACCAGTAAACGTAATTTGCATAGAAGAGCAGATTAGGAATTGACAAGCTATGAAGCAACGATGAAATTATGTGAATACGGTATTCCAGTTCCAGCCAGCCCGGATGTCTCGTCCGCCTGGTGGCATGGCGCAATGCTAGCATAAATAGTGTATTGCTTCTTACTACATTTGGACGATCTAGACTAGGAGTTTAAACGTGTCATGTCCGGCCGTCCGTATAACTAGAGATTAGGAAAAGGTCTAGCTAGAGAATTTGCATTAGTATTGACTTTGAAAGTGGGCTCCTGAGAGGCATAAATTGGACAGCTTATACAAATATGAACCAAGCAATTTAAAAAAATATTACAGATAAGTTATTATTTAAACAATAAAAAATTTAAGAACCCTCGCCTCTGCTAGGGTTCGTATATAGATTTACACATCTTGTAAAGGCAGTGCTGTTCAAGTGGTTACACTATGCGCCGTTTTAATTTATTTCTATATGCTGGTCTTACTCGAAAGCTATATGTATGTATTGGCTTCACTACCATTCCCAGCTTCTATCTGCCAAACAGTGTATTAGTGTTTTTTTTTTCAATTTAAATTCATTCCAATCAACTCACAGATTCTTCGTGATTGGGATAAAAGTAATTAATTAATGTTTCATTGTAAATGTTACGTGCTGTTAAATTTATTGCATACAGCACCGCATAATAATGTGGTATATGCTTCATCCCCGTCACATTGAATACCAGCTCGCAAAAAAGTAGTCATCCCGGTGCGGTGTTAGTGCTCAACCCAATACTCATTGTGATTTCAAGAGTATATGGTTAAAAATGCACAGGGTTTTGAGTAGCGACTCGTCGTGAGATGCTTTATAAATATTTTAAGGTTGTAACCGATCTCTTGTGTTGTTGTTGCTAAGTACGTTCGTTTCTTTTCCCTGTAATCTAATGATTATATAATGAATGATGACTAATGAAACTTAAAACGATGTCGCTCTACGCTTCTATGTGCATACGTAACACATTCACGATAATAGTAATGAATCATGGCACATTCAACATTCTGACTCATTTGCAGTTTGATGACTTCACATTGTACATATATACATCCACCGATTCCAGCAGTATTCTCGTCTAAAAGTTTAAAGCATGATGGATTTGTTACCAAATTAAGAATTTCTGTTTCTACTCCATTTAATGAATGTTCGTTCATGAATGAATGTATGATAATACTAATTATGGAAATTGTCAATTACAAATACCTAATTAGTAATTACTACCCTAGCAAGATTTAAAAATAATTATTTGCTTTTGCCGAATCGTATAATTTTGAGTAGGCTTATTCGACAGAGCATGGTGTCCACATATTTGATATTGCTATGCTATGAACAAGAATTTGTTGACTTGTCGAGTAAGCAAGATTAGTTGTGTATATGTATATGTATATATGTCAAGATTTTGTTCCTGCCGGATGCATACTAGACTCTTATCTGCTTTAAGCAATTATAACACAAGGATTTGAGTGTGGTTTGATTTCATCCAGTGGTGTGTGTACTATATTGACTGCTTAATTTACGTAACCGGTACATTTGTAGTATGGACCGGTGTGACTCGAACGATTCTGCACCACATCCATACCAGTAGAATGATAAGTGTGTTGATACACCATAAAATAATGAAAATGAATGCGGAAGTCATTTGTTGTGTTTCATTTTATCATGAAGATTAAAGATTGTAACATTCACAAAACTAAGAGTTGAATGACTAAGGAACAAATATATTCAGTAGATATTCTAGAAATGGAAACCAATCCCTAAAAACGGGTTCAAACTAGAATGAGGGAAAAAATTCTCAAGCAGCTCAAGAAAACGAAATGATGACAGTGGAGGCCCATTTAATTCGTTAGTCTTAGGGACATTATTTCGTGCTTGTGTAATGTAATCAAGATTATGTAACTGTTCTAAAATGGAAAACAATAAGTCAGTAATAAAAATAAATAGATGACCTGCGGATTTGTAACGAACAAGCTTCATTTAATAATTTGATTCTATTGTTGTCCATTTCATTTCACCAGATGAAAATTGAGAATGCAATATCTAATGTACAAGAAACGCCAAAAGTAACACACGACTGATGACGATTTATCAATGATCCATTACCCGAAAACACTTGTGTAGAGAGGTATTCTTAAATCTAACTTGGTTTAAACCCACTTCCGTTTATTCCAAACTATTTGCATTTAAAATGAATTTGCCTCGTACATAGAAATTTATAATTTACAAACGGATCGAACAATACTATTATCTGTTATTGCCTCCTGAGGAAAGAAATGTGACAAAAGAATAAACAATGAACAAGATGGAGTGAACCAGCGGAAATTGTTACATATATTTGCTGAATTTAAGAACTACTTCAGTACTTTATATCATATTTCCTGATGATTAATCAAAAATATAGTTAATAAATGTCGCAGTCTACCTAATTTGTTACTGATTGATACCAAGTTTGATGAGTGACTGCCAACCAATGTGTGTCTCTTTTGACTTTGCCGATCCCTGTTTACAAACATTCACTCATAAAATTTGATGACAATGGGCAGCGACGGCAAATGAAGGAAACTTCAATATTTGTTAAAACTAAAACCAAGTCTTTGTTAATCTTCATGTGAAATATAAATTACTCATAATCTTTTATCTTTTCCAAACAACTACGTCGATTTATCAGATGCAATACGGTACGCAGACATATTGAAATGGAGCTTTAACTGTTATTGACATACCCTATAGGCTATGATGTACGTTGCAACTCCGAAAAGTGCACGTAATACGCAATTTTGCCAGAGCTACAAAATACTTAAACCTGACATCATCGTCAAATTTGAAAATGATAAATTATTGTGCTTCATTGTGAAAAATGTGTCGTAGTAAGCCTTTTAAAAACAAGTAGTCATTTGGTATAAATATTTACTAGTTTGTCCTACGTTGGAAGCAAAACTCAAAAACATTATTATACAAACCCAATTACAAAAAGACATCCCAACTCACAATGAAAAGAATTACGAAGAAAGTAGGAACACGTTTTCTTGAAAGTGTGTGCTTACACTTGTACTTGTATCGCACAAGTTGTGTGTGACTCAACAACATGGCCTACATGGTGTATATAACATTTCATCTCTCCGATAGTTTCCAGCTGCCTCTTGGAAAAGCAGTAGGCCACCAGTTGATGATCTTGTTGATGACCTATTTATCCTCGCTATGTAGGAGTATGTGTTATTTCAGTTTCACATAAACATAAAAATTGACTTTGAGCTTATGTTTGAGGGCTTTTCCTGTTTAATACCAATAATCATTGTCTCGAAAAAAACGCTAAATGCTTACTGGACATGCAGAGGCCATGTTTTCGTTGAAATTAGCATCGGCCGTATAAATCTCCCAGTACGTTGTTGGATGAGATAAAAGCAAACACACAAATTGTTCAATGCATCACGATAATTTACTTACATTCACAGTCACAGAATTCGAAGATTTTAAACAGACCGACATCAAGTACTTTTCGTTTAAAGTTGAAAAGGTTTGTTAGTGACGACAGCAACTGTATCTGAGTAACAAACCATATTACATCGGCGTTACCCTGGTTAAACGGTAACGCTAAATAGTTTATGCCAAATGCGTGTGGCCACCCCTGCCTCATCAACTTTGAGCATGAACATGACAATTTGATTTGCTGATACGGATCATAGTTGCAATTATCGTGTTGTAAACACGCACAAACTTGACACCCTATTTTTGACGGTTTAAAAACAAAATTTAGTGTTCACATTAGACCAAGTGCACTTGGTGGTACTTGTCACTTGTCTTTTACGACAAATGTTCCTCTATACGAAATGACGCTTCCTATACTTTAACACTTGACCAGTCTAACTTCTAAATGATGTATTTTGGTTTAGTTTTGGTGTGACCTCGGAAAAGCGATTTTAGCGCACACCACTTACCATTAACTTTAGTAGTTAACGGTAAGTTAATGATGAAAAAAGTGAATGCTCCTCATAATGAAGTTAATTAACAATTCCAATTACACCCCAGCACAATAAAACTTACCAGCATTTATTATGCGTTTTATTATGGAATTAAGTAAATACGTACGCCTAATTTATTTTGTTTTTTTTTCTCTCACAAACCTGCGCTTCAAGTCATGAAAAGTGTTCAATACACCACACATCGTGTAACAACTCTGCATGGAAAGCATAATATATATAACCTTTCTAAAAGTAAGCGAAAGCAAACCATTTCAATTTCAGCCTTGTAAAACCATCCTTGTTTTTTATCCGATGCTTTAATGATTATTGATGATAGTGATGCAGCAAATAATGAAGAAACGCTTTCATATAGGCACACTTATTTTCATCAAAGGAGAATGTTACACGAGCACTTTACTCTTTTAAAACTTCATTTCAATTTCACTATTGCTGCCACTGATGCAGTGCAACTCCGAATGTGGGTTACCGTAGCAGCACAGACATTTCAGCCTTTTTGTTAATGTGCACCATCACCGTTATTAATATCATTCATTATCTTTATGAAATATCATGTACACACCGTATTATTTAAAGTCATGAAGTGGCAAATTTATATGCTTAAACAAACGAAAATACCAACTGAGTGTAACTGCAAATTCCTTACATTAACATGGGATGTTGTGTTGTTTTTGTCTTTAAAGACTTCTACACGCACCAATCCCTGATTTCTTCATTACTACATATTTGTAAAACCATTCTCGTTTGCTTTTCATGTTACCGATTTGAATTCATTTTTAAATCCGTTAGTATTGCATTGATGCGCTTGTTGCTTGTGTACACTTGTACTACTGCAGTGCAGTTTATGGTCGGTAATTTGTATATGGTACCTCCTCGTCGCTGGCTTTCAAGTTAGCGAGAGAAAAAAAGCTGTTTAAAGTTATGAGATATATAATATGTGGACGTGGAGTGAAGGATGATGATTTCGATTTTAGACAGATCACAGATCAAAATAGGAGTATAGGTTGGTTGGCCGAGTTGATTTGCTCAAGTGTAGCAGACATACACTGTAAAAGGATTTTATTTCAAGATTTGGCATCTTTAATATGTACAAACAAACACACACGTTGCCATCATCATCCCAGATACACAGAGAACGAAGAAGGACTTCAACCCTTTGAATGAGCTAGATGCAGATTTTTCTGCATGGGAGTACACCAGTCATAAATACTTTGTAGGAGGCTGCAGTTGTTTGAATGAATTATTTTTTAGTCTGCTTGCTGTCACTAGTTCTTAATACCTATTTTTCATTACTCATTTACTTTTTGCCCTGCATGCTCTCTCTCTCTCTCTCTCTCTGCTTTTCAGTGCTCGCTGTTGCAGAATTTCACATTCCTTAACGAAAGTGCTTTCTACGCAGGGTTCTAATTTGTGGTTTATTGAAAGTAGGTATATGTAATGCGAAACGCAATGATTATTGATGGTATGATGGCAGATGGTTTGTAGGTGTATAATTGGAAAAATATTAGACATAGTATTATATTATTAAGTGCCCGAATGGGGTATGTTATAAGATCGAAGAAAAAAGGGGTGAATATACGGATAAATTACCCTGTCTGATATTTGGCCGTCGATTTTCTTGAACACGTATCATTTGATCTTTGGTTGGAACATCTAGGAAGCCTATTAATTTTGAGCTAGCGGGGTCCCCAAGGAGAAATGGAAGGGAAAAGAATTGTACGTCCAAATTTGGTATACAAGTACCCCATGCATTACTTAAAGGTTCTGCCCAATATGGCATCCTTTGATTAATGCGTGTCCTCCAGATTATGGTAAAAAAAAAGTGTTCACCACTTCAACACGTTAACTCCGATTGAAACGATCGATACCTAAGTTCAATAAGTCGGAAGAGTTCGAAGATAAGCACGGAAGGGATAAAAGGGTAAAAGACGTTCAATTGAACCCTAATTTGGAATGTAGCTACCTTATCAATCGTTATAACGTTTTATCAAGTTTAGCCAGAATTGGTTGATATTTGTGCTCACCAGAGGTCATTTAATGTCGAATATTGTTTTATTCATCACTTCAACATGTTAACTCCGATTGAAACAGGGTTATCGGTAATTTATAAATTTGTAATGAGCGCTTAATGAATATACATACGAGGTCTGAAAGTCAGCTCTCAGGGGGATTAACAAACCAACAGACATTCCAATTTAATTTAGCATAATCGGGCCACTTTAGAAGATGTGTTTTACCAGTTTATTTCTCTATAAATGCTGCTATCGCATTTAAATGTATGATTTCAATAATTATACATTTATTGTTGTAAACGATACGATTTTTCTACATGCATTATTCATTTAAATTGGGTATACAATTTGCATAATATGCAGTGCAACGTATCTTTATGCAAGTTTTTTTTACAGAGAAACCTGGAATTTTCATTGCACATATTAAGACAGATGGGTTTCTGCGTAGTAGATATGGTTATTACTCAACTTAAATGGGAAGTTTGAGCGCATTTCGCTTTAAACATCAGATTTGACACATCTTAATATCATATCTAACTTATAATGCTAATATCAATGTGAAGCCTGGTTTTATACATTTCCCAATATTATTTCAAGTAAAATTAAAAGAAAAAATGACCTGAACGTTTTTGCAGTAAACATTTTTCCGTACAGTGGCAACTTTACTAGGAATTCAAATACCTAGATTGTTCTACACAGGATGTTCAGTAAATTAAAATATATGATCAAATTTACTGTATCATATATGATATCTGCTACTTACGACACACGACAACAGTCAATCTAAAATGGATTGAACAGAGGCGATTAATTTGCAATGCAAAAAGGGTTTTTTACTAAAAAACGATCATAGAGAAACCAAAATTCTGAATGGCTTGTCGTTTCCTCGTTTCCGCACATTATTGCAGCAACTATTCCACTTCTTCGGAAATGTTTTGAACATGTGGCCTCCATTCTATATGTAGATTTTAATGACTTCGTGGAAATGTATTGTGAAAACTTGTTATTGTATTGACGGTGTGCACATAAAATGATGTTGACATTAGTTTAATGTAGTTATATTTTTGTTTTAAGAGTTAAATGGCGGAACTAAGATTTGGTAATTTGCAATGTGAAATTTGTTTAAATTAAAGATTTTTAAATATCGTTATTTGTATAGAAGTTTGTAAACTTTATTTCTTTTCTTTACAGCGTCCACTCTATTACAGATAGAATTTACATCTAAAAGCGATTACGAAAGGTTCCATAGTAACCAACTTCCATGTGTAAGTAGTTGTTTGGGACATTTCATAATCATTTTAGAAATTCTAGTCGTAAGTAGCGAATACTACTACACTACAGTATTGACTTGCCACTCCAATTTCTGGGGCAGGAGTCTTCTCCCACCACTATTACCATGTCTCGGTCACCATTTTCCCTTCTACGATGCTCAAGGATCCTTTAAGGCGAAGGAAAACTCCATAATCGCCAAAAAAACTGCATTTCTTGACACTGTTTTTTGAGTCTTTGTTTGCCCCACCCCGTGTGAGACAACTACTCCCTGGAAGTTGATACTTATACATCGTTTATTCACCCATCTGGTAATTTTGAGTCAAGAGCATTAACTTTTACACAATTCATGCCGTTATGATCATATATTATTATTGATCCATTCCAACAACAATTATGTATTTCTCAAGTTGGCTGTACGCTATCTAGACAGTAGCTATTGTTTGGCAGCTAGATTTAGATGTTTTATTTGTTGCAATTCGTTATCAGAAACAATTGTTGCAGTTGCATTTGCTATGAATTCTAAATCAGCAAAAATTAGATTAATTGCAGTTTAAAATAAACTAACAAAAGCAGTAAAAAATAGAGTCCTCGCCTTAAAATAATTAGAGGAATATAATGTATCTAATGTATACATCTTTCCTACTCATCAGCGTGCACGTTCTATACTTTTTAACAAACAACTTTACGTCACAAGGTCATTCGTTTGGTTTCAAATTTTGAACCATGTCATTCCATGTACGTAATTTTACCACGTACGTAAGTACAATGCCAATTCAACTGACAACTGAGATTTTTAATTTTCCCACTTTGAGCGTATAACTTGAGTTGTATGAATTTAAACCATGTTTTGAAGGTCCAGTTTGTCCCTATTTATTACAAATTTTATTAACGCCAATGTCTTTCATTCGCTTTTTAGTTGTTTGAATTCTAAGAAAGTTTTGCTGGATTGCACACACGTTAGTGCGTTGTTTGAATTGAAACAGTTTTAACATTCCATCGTTTGTCGTGTGCAAATCTGCACATCATCTGTCTACATGCAATACATGTTTCCCCTTGCATTTTTCTGAAAATTCACAAAACTTCTGAGTTAACAGCTAAAGGAAGCCTCATATTTTAACATTCAGTGAGAAATTACATCAATGTCTTGATTGATTGATTGATTGATTAGCTTTTATTAACGTGTTAGATTGTCTCAGTCATTACAATGTCTGTTCTTCCAACAAT
>JAHZNE010006070.1:0-22583 GCA_027744055.1 Callyntrura sp. NNG-2020
AGCGTAAGGATCCTAATGCACATAGCGCGCCTTAACATGGAGTATTGAATACACCTCAATGTCGCTTGCATTTATATTTTATCACATGGTGATAGGTCAAGGGGGTGGTTTCTTGTTATCGTATCCCCCCGTCTAATTTGGACTGTTTTGTACAGCGACAAATACAGTTGTTGTATACCTATTTACGCAAGTACGTAGCTGTTTCATAAACTTTTCTTAAAACGTTTTAATTATAAAAATAGCATAGTACAATTAAACTATATTTTAAATTAAGTTATTTCGTTGTTAAATGCACTATTGCATGTATTGAGATTGGGAACGAACAAGTTTGAGATGTGGGTTACTACTATTTACTAATTGGTAAATAGCTGCCATGAATTGAATATGAATGATGTTTTTATGTGCAGAGTGCAGTATGGTGCGACGCCAATTAACGTGAATAGTGTCACTGTCACCAAGCATTGGTGGAAGGAGATACAAAGCAAATTAACAGTCCTTAAATTCTGTTGTCTGTTGAGCAATGTTGAATCCTGATCGCCGCTTTTAAAAAGTAATAGTAATTTTAGTAATACTGACAATGCAATGTGACAATAAGGTTGTGCATGCTTTCCATAATAGTTTTATGTTGGTGATTATGAGGGTCTTTCTGCGTTACAGTACTAATATTGTCTACTAGAAGCTGAGAAATAGAAAAACTCATTCTTGCTTAAATTTCAAAACTCGTTTAGTCCTATTCACTGAAATTCACTAAAACCCATTTCCAAGCATTTCAGGAGACTTGAAGTAAGTTCTGCTGTACAAATAAAACGTTAAAATGAGGCAGTTAATGGGATGTTAGTAAGCGTTTTAATCAATTGGCTTCTGTGTAACGAGGCTCTGAATTGGCTTAGAAATCTGTCATTAGAACTGAGATAGAGCGTACGATTGGTGGTCAACATGTTTTTCGTTCAATGAAAAAATATTATTGCGAAGAGGGTTTGATTTATTAGACGTTAATATGACAGAGATGATGAAATGTATATGATTGATTATGATAGAATGGAGCAATTGGCAATAATAAGGTATACGAGGTATGCATTTATTTTAAAATAAATGGCTAACTTATCTCTTCTCTGACTCTGACAAAGTTATCATTATTCGATTATATTATTAAATTACTATACAATAATACAATGGGCAAGTGATATTTAGTAAAAAAAATAAATGCTTTCTTTGGCATTGTACGAAGAATCGGCATCGTTGTTAGAAGACTTGGTGGACTTGTTACCACTACAAAAAAGCGTACTTACTGACTACTTTAGTAAGCGTAAACACAATTCCAGACATTAATCTCTCATCTCATACTTCGGTCAATTGCCTTATTGTAATGTCTGCACTCGCGAGATATAGAAAAGTACGGTCTACAGTAAGTGTTGTAGATACATGAAGCAATTTAATTTTCTTTAAAATGACACAACTTGTGTCGCGTGAATAATTTGATATGGAATGGCCAGCATTTTACAGTTTATGTATGTCTTAGGTTGTAGGTACACTCAACAGCTAAGGAGAGGGATAAAATAAGACATTATTAGCATGTCTCATTCAATGTTTGTTGTTGAGTATCCAAAGATTTCATAGATAAGTCCGCACGGCCTGATAGTTTAATGTATTTAAAGAATGAATGGTCGATTAAAAAAGTAAAATATATGCATGAAAAATATTTCATCAACCTTTCAAAAAGGTGACAAAATTTTGTTGTATAGACATAAACTTAGTATTTTGTGCCTGCCCCCACACACGATAAGTAAATACTACTTGGAAATGGTAGCTGTAAAAGTGTCTATTTTGGATTAAACTATTAACTATTACTTGTTTATGTTTTTTAAATTTTAAGGACAAGCTTCGTCTGGAATCAAAATGGGACACTGCAAAATACAACTTACAATTTATAAGACGTAGTAATTTTGTCATGTTCAATCTGACTCGGGTCGTGTACGGGCTAATGACTATATATAAATAATTTCCCAGGATTTACGGGATTATATCAGCGACATAAAACAGTGAAAGTGCGAAACAATATTCTTTAACATGCCTGCTTCTTCAGGAGAACTATGGGGTCATCATTTGATGCCCCAATTCATTGAACTTGACATCCTGTTGCCAACTGGTGTTGTGGTTCCATTAAGATGTTCCCGTGATCAAACACTGCATAATATTAAAGGTAATACAATTAATAACACTTCAGTCATCAGTAATAATCTTACCTACAGTAATTTTAAGTAATGAAGTCGTGTTTTGTCGTGTGCTACTTACTACTATCCTACGGCCCTTTTTTGCATACAAAGCATTTTTATATTTTTACATGCAGTAATACAACGTATGTCAAGACAAAACATTTTACATGACATGACATGACTTAAATGGCATGTCAAATGTGTAGTATGATGTGTTTTTAGGAATGTTAATTTGACAACTGCGTAAATGTGTATAGGGCCACAAAATGTTAGTCCATTTAATCAATAACCAGTAATTAATCGCAACTCTGTTTATTCAAGCCGCCGTACACGCTCAAGCGCAAAAGTCGCAATACAATATATGCATATGCAATTATTCAATTTAATATATGATACACGGACAATATGGATAATTTAAAGTTTAGAATAATATTAACTAACATTGAGTGCATTTTAATTATTTAATGTCTATATTTCTTAATATTTCCTTTTCAGCTCAAGTGTGGAGGGAAGGCCCCAAGTATCCATTTTTTCACCTACTCTCTTCAGATGGCGATTACGTTTTTACGTCTGTGACATTAGACGCAAAGAAAGAAGAATTTCATGATGAGTCTAGACGTTTATGCGACTTACATTTATTTGTACCTTTCTTAAAGCTAGTCGAACCTAATGCATCCACCAAACAAGAAAATATTTTGAATTCTCAAATAAGTATGTGCAATCTCCTCTTTACGCTATCACAAGTTTTCAATTAATTGTAAAGCTAAAGCTAAACTTGGGGCTGTACACATTGGTTTAAAAAATTTGTGCACTTTTTAGGCGTAGCCGTCGGAATCCAGGTGAATCAGTTTGATGAATTGGAAAACCTTGAAGTACTTGAATTTCGAAGAGACGCCATCAATTTATGTAGAGAGATTGTAGAAAAGCGAGAAGAAACATTGGAATCTCATGCTGAATATAAATTTTCGGCACAAATTGCAAAAAATACCCCTGTATATTATCAAATGTTCAAAGGTGGTTTTGTGTCAGTGAAAGTGTGGTTCGACTCTAAATCTAACCGAAGTGTAACAGTAAGAGTAGCTGTTGAGGCGTATGGAGATACTGTGATTAACGAAGCTTTGGAAGTGTATTCGAAAGGTATACAGCGAGAAGGCGACTCATATAGGGAATATGTATTAAAAATTTGTGGCAGACAGGAGTATCTTCTGGGAGCACACCCAATATCACAGTATAAAGTAAGTTTTTAAAATTAAAAGATTGATAGGCTTGTGAATGTGCATGTTTTATTTTTAAAATTTCATTATGAAAAAGTACATTAGGGAAGTGGTTAGAAAGGAGGAGGTCCCACAACTGGAACTTTTGCCAAGACAAACACTGTACAGCAAACTACCAAAGGAACCCTTTCATATTCCAGCCTACTGCAGGTTAAACTACATTCCATGTCTTCCCAACCGGTCTATCCATAATCCAATCTTATGTTACAATCAATGTTAATTTTTGCACAGGCGAACTTTTCGGACTAGTGAGACAGAAAAACCTGCCGGAGATGTTCACTTATGGCGAATCAATTGTTTGTTTCAAGTGCAAGTTCTTTGGGCAACTTACATAAATGCAACTGATAACGTAGAAGATTTTATTTTACATCGAAATACCCTTCTAAGTGTTTATTAATTTTTTATACAGTCGTGGTTAACTAATTTTATTAAAATATTCTTACATAAAGGTGTGTGTGAAAGCTGGTATATTTCATGGAGATGAAGCTCTTTGTGAACTGTTGCAAACTTCCCAAGTTTCTTGCAATACTCTTAGATGGAACGAGGCGTTGAGGTTTCAAATATCGGTTCCAGACATACCCAGGAGTGCTCGGCTGTGTGTTTCAGTATGCAGCATATCTAGAAATAAACGACGACAAGTACGTGGGTAGAGAGGTTATCAAATGTAGCAAACAAAATCACTTAAAAAAATTTTGGAAAGCGTAAAAAGAAATATTGTATTTTAATTTTAGGAGGAATACTGTATGCTTGCATGGGGAAATATTAACCTATTTGACTTTAAAGGTAGGCTCATAACAGGTAAAGTAAGGTTAGACCTGTGGCCAGCACCGATGTCCTTAGATTCAGTCTATCTTCTTCATCCTCTTGGAATCACAGGTATTTATCGTATAGTAAAATCGTATGAAAGCAAGGGGTATTGGAGTGTTAATAGTAACATGAAACAATCGTATTATAGGTTCAAGCTTGGATAAAGGAAGCTCTTCTTTAGAACTTGAATTCGACAAATATTCATTACCATTGTATTTTCCCAAAGAACATGAGATTTATGCGTTTGCAGAATTTCTTTCAAAAAATGAAGATGCAGCAAGTTCAACATGTGCGCCTGCTGATGATGTAATCTTAATAGCATTGTCTGTTATAATCATTTAAAGTTAACTTTTATTTAAGCCCGTTTAATACTATTAAATGTATTACGTAGACGGCCCTGGAAGACTTAATTAATAAAGATCCGCTCTGCGAAATTTCGGAGCAAGATAAGACTCTGGTATGGAAATATCGGGAATATTGCTTGACAGAATTTCCCCAGTCACTGCCAAGAATCGTCGCCGCTGTGAAATGGAATTCTAGAGAAAATACAGCTATTGTGAGTTTATGTAGTGAAATGTAATTTTAACACTAAATATTTAGTCAAATTTTACCAAACATTGTATGCTAACTTCCTTCTCCGCTAGTTTTATGATTTGCTGAAAAGATGGAGCCCAGTGACAATGGAGACTGCTTTAGCACTGCTGGATTGCAAATCGGCAGATATTTTTGTAAGCATAGCACAATAAAAATAATGTTATTTACTAGTATGTTACAAATACATAAAGTAATAATCAGAAAGGTCTAATAAGCAACTTCATTTCCGCTTTTACATTTTAGGTCAGAGACTTTGCTGTCCGTAACTTAGATTGTACACTAATCGACTCTGATGTTTTAGATTTGTTACTACAATTAGTTCAGTCATTAAAGTATGAACCGTATCTTAAGTCGCCCCTTGCTATGTTCTTGTTACGACGGGCCTTAAAGAACCGCCTTGTTGGACATTTCTTTTTCTGGCATTTACGTTCCGAAATATCTGGGAAATCATGGTTAGATGTTAGATTTGGACTGATACTTGAGGCTTACTGTAGAGGTTTATGTGGTCATTTGAAAGACTTATATAAACAAGTTGAAGCATTGGAGAAATTGACCGTATTAACTGAGACTTTAAAAGAGAAAAGGGATGAAGCTCCGAAAGACAGACTAAGGTAGCTACTTATGTGTTATTGGAGATTTACATTACATTATACGCCCAATAACATTGTGGTTCAACTTCTCTAGATTTTTAAGCGAACAAATAAAACAAGCGGACTTTTTGGAAGTGTTAGAAAATTTAAGTAACCCAGTTAGCCCTAATGTGGAACTTGGCAGTTTACGAGTTGAATCTTGTAGAATAATGGATTCGGCAAAACGTCCTTTATGGTTGGTGTGGCAGAATAATGACCCTCTTGCTCAAAAGATAGGCAAGCCAATTTTATTATACAACGACGAATAATTTTAGCTTCAAGTCTTTCTGTTGGATTATTAAAAAATTACAACGCGTTTCCTATTTCTCTTAAAGGTATTGGAGAAACAGCGGCCATTTTTAAAAATGGTGACGACCTCCGTCAAGATATGCTGACACTACAAGCAAGTTTTAAAGATATCTTTCCAGTCTTGAATGATATTTTTATTATGCTTTCAAATTATATTCTTGATGCAAAGCAGTACATTACCATTTTAATGGAATTTTGATTGACTTATAGGTGGTAAGAATGATGGATGAGCTGTGGAGATCGGATAATTTAGATTTAAAAATGTTGTCATACACATGCCTGGCCACAGGAAAACAAGTCGGATTGATTCAAGTGGTGCGTACAACATACTATACACACTATCCGTCAATGTCTATGATATTGATGATTGTTTACTTTATATACCTCACATAACCCCTTTCACACATCGCAACTCAGTATATGAAACGTCAGTGTAAATTAGAATGACATGAATGCTCTTGTTTGCTTTTGTAGGTTAAACGTGCTCAGACCGTTTATATGATTCAGAGAAAGGCTGGGCCATTAGCTGCAATTCAGGTTAACTCAAAGCAGTTACATAAATGGCTTGCAGAACAAAATAAAGATGAAAGTAGATACAATCAAGCAATTGACACATTCAAGCGGTCATGTGCCGGCTACTGTGTTGCAACATTCATATTAGGTAAATTAAATTTCTCGTTTATAATTTAGGTTACAACAATATTCACTCTTATTTTCTTCACAAGTCCTCCTGAATTACTAACAAGGTATGATAATTTTATGATTTCACATATAAGGTGTTCCCCATGTAATATGATGCTAACCATTTTGCGATTTCGTCATCAGGTTCAGTGAAGCGTATGGAGGTGGATGGATCACTAAACTGGATTGGTTCTTCCATTCCTTAAACCATATTAAAGACGTGTCAACCTAACTTGTGTTGGGTGTAATCTACCATTTTGTTATTTCTTTCGAGAAAAACTATAAGCATTCGCCAGAATCCTAAACCTGGAGCTATTTTGCCTAAATATTCGTATGTATTGTGATCTGCTAAGTTATAGAATTATAGCACTCTCTGTTGGATTCCTGAACGTTCTCAGTTTCGAAACGACTTATAAAATAGACTATGAAAGCAATAAAATATGCAGAAAACTGTTAGAAGCGCGTTGTAGTAATGGTATCTAGCAAGAATCTATACGATAGTTTAGAGACTGAGATGGTGTTCAATTTTAACGAAATGGCTTGGATTGATACAATAACAAGTCATGTCATGTAAAAGCATAATTTACAGACTGTGTTTAACATTTTTTATTTAAACCTACGTTGAAGAAACTTATTAAATTTCATTGATTATTTTAGGTCCGTCCCCAACATGTTATTATTGCCTGCTATTTAGAATGGACTATTTAAGTGTATTTAACTACGAATGGTGTGACAGTACGAATTGTTGTATTGAAATGAATGAACAGTATTTTCTCCATTTTAGTGCTGCTGGCCAGCTTTCGACTGCCTACAGATGTTTTAATCTACGTAAACTTGTGAAGTAGGTTAGGATTAATAATTAGTTGCACTTGTCAAGCCAATGAATCAAGTGAGTGAGTCTTGGATGTTCTATGCAATACGACGGCAAACTGTCTTAAATTACATTTTATTAATCTGCGCATTTTTTGAAAATTTAACTATCTTGAAAATTATGACCATGTTCATCGATTTGATCCATAAATTATCAGTATTATCGAACGATTGTTTCAAAATAATTTGTTGGTAAATCACAAAGCTGATGTTGGAGTGCTCCATCTATTCTATTGGCGTGTCATCATATTAAATAGTGATGTATATGTTCAGAGTTTGTCGTCGTTTGCTATGACGATACTAAAGTCAGTTAAAAATAAAAATATCATTGTCTTTAACCTGAATATTCATTTTATGTATTTGAATTTGTGATTGGAACCTCTTCGATCACCACATCAATTTGGCATTTTAGGCAGAGAGATATGACCTCATAGTTCATATCATATTAGCAAGGTGTTCTGTATGTATCTCATGTTCCCCATGTTACAAGATCTTTCATCTTTGCAGGGTGCATTCCAACTGTCTGGTATATGAAAATAAAATTCATCAAAAGTTCAAATAAAATATTTTGTGAACGCGATCTTTTACTGACTGGTTTATTTTGCATCTACATTTATTATATAACGCAGTCACAGAAAAGTTCACAAACAAAATGACAATTTTATAGGAACGAAAGCTTGTAGCCTTGTGTTATAGGTGTACCCTCTTATGCATGTACCACGTTACCCCTCAACAATGTCTCACTGTAGGACTCATGTCTTGTGTCTTGTGTGACAGGTTAATCAAACAAATGGACACTACCAAAATTATTTACTTAAGAAACATTATTATCATTACGGTTTGCTTATAACATATTACCTACGTTTTTTTTTACTCCTCCATCCGTACATTTATGATGGTATAAGTCGATGCATCACAATCTTCTACGTGATTCAAATGAGCTGAGGCAATCAATCTCTACGATAACATATTCACTAAAATTGGCATAAATTCTTAATCGATTCGTAAACTGTAAATAATTTGGCTGCGTAACAATATACACGCTACATTTCAAAAATATATAGAGCTACAGATGAGCTATAAATATATATGTATATGTGTGTATGTATACATATTATGTACAAGTATAATATTACACAATTATTCTACCGATATACTCGAAACTGCAGATGAATTACGTCTACTTATGTCCATTAGTACCGATTTAACAATGTTAAATAGCAATACTACATACCACACCATTATGCATAATCGCCATTGCCATTAAATTATAGATATTTCTGCATTTGTACGCATATGCATACACTTTCTAATTTTTATATGGTTAAAATAAAGCGGGTTGTTTCATAATAGGGACGTACATTTTAAGTAACATTTGACATTTCAACACGAGTTAATCCTAAATCCTAACCATAACGTATCTTAACATTTTACAGGGGAACAGGAAATTATATAACCTTGGTTACAATGTTTTTCTACGCATGGTACAAGCGCGAAATCACTACATGCTTCAATTTAGAACTTTGAAATTTCACAGTTCAATGTCTGTCTCCTAATGAAAATATTCCGAACAGTAGTGTATCAAGCGTACGGTTTTTGTATTACCTATTTATCTTGTATATTTTTATTGTATTATTTTATTTTTATTTTATTTATACTATAAATTTGTTCATTACAATAGCTATTCGATAGGATTTATTTACCTGCACACGCCAAAGAAAGCAATTGCACAATTCACTTTTCACTATGTATCTGCAGGTTTAAATTGTGGATCAAATAACTAAATAGTCAATCACTAATACATACACACTAATTATACATTACACATTACCTGATTTTACCTCTTATTTCAAAAATCTTGCCTCGCCAAAATGTACAATATAATTTGCTTTGCTGCTATATTTGTTGTACTTGTACTAGTTGTACTCGTAACATTCTTATTAATCTGGTTGGATTTCTGGCGGCAATGTCTAAAGATCACCAGTATTTTAAACTAATTTTACTTTTATATTTTATGCTCTCAGTTGGCTACATTTTCGTAATCAGTATGCATTAATGAATAACGCAATTTTAATTGCCCGGAAGCTGTATTGAACCTTAAAATGTAAGTTTTTAAATGCCTAAGCACTAAGCACACACTGAATTTTCGTAATGCAGTCTAATTAATAGCCTATGGGTATGTAAAAATCATTTCATTTTCAGCATGCATAGTCGTGGATTGTCTTTACTTCAATGTACGTGCAGTACATTTTTGTTTTAATATGTAGAAACTTATAGACTACTTATTAATACAATAATCATGCGAATGCATTTCTCTTCCTGCTCAGAGGAATACAAAGAAATGAATTCTTTTTTCAATCCTCTTTCACTGCAACTAGCATCCAGAGGGGATTGCTCCTTCCTACTATGTACACCAAGTTAGTAAAATTCTTACTAATGTTCATATGTCTGACCTGTTCCATAGCACGACACTTGTTATTTACTTCTACTTAAATTTCCAGTACGCAGAAAAGGTTTAGGATTAAATTTTAACACTAGATGCTGGATGCTGACTTACAAAAAGCTTAATTTCATGTGCATCCTGTCAGATTAAAATCTATGCACGAGGAACACTTCTACAATATGTTTTAATTTTACTGCAATACGGAAAGGAAAATGCAGTTTGTTGATGGGTGGAAAACTATCCATTCATTTACGAATTGTTGATAAACACCCACATTAAAATTATGAAAACAATCGTAAATGTCAATGCAGTACTACAATGCAATTGGTTTTTTCAACAGAGTGTAACACGCTTTATTGCAGAGAGCCACTATCCTGCGGAAGTACGTAAGTATTAAAAGTTTTCGTTGTTAAATGAGATTTAAACGTCGATTTACGTTAACTATTGACATCGTAGTCTTAAGATTCAATTCCACTTTAATAACGCACAACTGATTACTGAGTAATGTGGAAAGGAATGGGCGTTTCCACTTTCCACCGACAAATAGATCATTGAGGTGGAAAATCAATTGAATGCTAACTAATGGTAAACATTTTATTATTGTCATAATGTTGCCATTCAAAGATTTAACTGTAGTAATAAAATAAACTTTCCCTACAAAATCATACGAATAATCCTGTTCCTGTATTCTAGCTGTGCCCGGCGTTGCGTGGCAATGATGTTCCATTTTATCACCTTCACTTTGAATAAATAGATTTCACGAATTAAAAAAAATAAGATAAAGAAATGCTACTTGGTACAACGTATAACCATGGATTGGGCAGCGATTCCTTCTGTTTACCTGCCCTTACAGTTTATAATCAATAATTGTAAATAACAGCAATGAAGTAAATTGGCAAATTGAAATTACTATTGCCGTGGCTACCATTTTAGTATGTAGACTGTAGATATATACATATATATACTAATCGTAAGTTGGACTACTTGAACTATCGATGATAATGATAATGGTCACTGCGTCTTACTATTATTGGTGATGGGTGACTCGACTCATGACTGACTCTATTTTTGACTAGATATACTATTATGCAATTCGTTTGTTCCGCAGTGTGCTTTTCCCGTGTCATCGCTTCGCGTGTATATATATATATATATATATATATTATATTGACAAAGGCTGTTTTACCAAATAAGTGTTTTTGGAACGACTCAAATTTAAATTACTTTTACTGTTTGTCCATTTTTAAATAAAGAAGCTATATTCTAATAATATGCTACTAATAAAATCGCATTAGCAAGTAAAGACTGATGTTATATCTGATGTACAACAATAAGTACAGCGCGACAATAATTTATACTATCGATCATTTTAGTAATAAATATATTAATTATTCTTGATGGTTAGGTTCTCACAATCACTGCTTTTTTACATTATGAAATGCAATTACGGGGAAGAATATTGCACCAGTATACGTTTACGTGCATAAGTTTTCTTCTTCATCGATGCTCCTAGAGATGGAGCTTAGTACTGTACTATGGTGAGACTCGTACACACTACCAATAATTTGAACTTTCACCGAAGCACTGTCTCTTTACATGATTATTTTATGTAACGGATTCGTATAACTTCAAGCTAATTTTATATTACAGTATATACCACCAATTAAATTGCACTCCGCATACATTCTTTGCATTTTAGATTTGTCATTTTTCACAATAATGCTATATTCGTTTTCGGCTCAGCTCAGAGCATAGGAGTCTGAGACAGATAGAGTTATAAATGCCCGCAGAAAATATTTTTAAAGAAATTAAACCCGGGCTAAGAAGGAGTACAAATTTGATAATCACTACTACTATGACGGTTATTTTATTTTTTGTTGTCACAGACTTTTAAGATTTTCTTGTATTCGGTGGCACGACATAAAAAGCATTAATTCCCAAACTTTTCAATTTGGAAATTGTAAGCTAAAAACCTTCATTCTATGAGCTTTATGGAATGTGGGTTCATCAATGTCACCTCTAACCTCCATTGTAAAATAGCTCCAACAGATTTGGCCTCACGTCTGACTGTTATCGTTATCATACATTATGAAAACGTAAAATTGAAAAGTCAATGGACAGGGAGATAACTTGTATACTAGTAAAAGTGTGTTATACTTTGAGTGGATATTCAATAATTCCACATAGTGTCACACTGACGGAGAGAAAAACTCCGCTTCCATCTAATTATAGCTGGATTTGCGTACACATTTTAATTACATTTAAACTTCTTAATTACTTGTTGACATTGCATGTAACAAATGCCTTCAAATACGACGGATGACCAATGAACGTCGAACGTACGTTTGCACTATGTAGTGCGCTTTTAGCTTACAGAGTGGTTTTGCCGCCATTTAATCATCATAAAATCCCAAGGAGTCAGGATGATCAACAATATCAAGATCAAAAGTAAAGTCGTCTGGGTCGTCGGTAGCACCTTGTAGAAGACAGTCTTTGCTTACTGGACTTTCACTTCCTTCCCCGGTTATTCCATCCCCGTTCTTGTCGTCGTGGACAACCATCCCGGTGAGTGCAAGAATGTAGTTTTTGGCCAACGTTAGTGTTTCGAGCTTAGACAAACGACGTCCTTTGTTTGCCACGTGAGGAATCGGTATGACCTCTCGCAAAGACTAAATGAGACAAACAAAGATGAAACGTTATTTTATATAAAATATTAATTTTCGATATTTCATAAAATTTTGTGACAAAATCAAATAATTCATTGTTGTTTGTGATTCAATTTCACTAAAATGTTACTTCTCGGTCTCTACATTTTATGAGTAACATACATACATACGTATGTTGCATACTTTTGTGTCGCCAAGGATACACCGACGCCCTACAATTCGTCACATTACTGGGGATTGTTCTTATTTTACGTTGATACGATATGTCTATATCTTCAAAAACAAATGTATAAGGAAACTTCATATCAACATAGCAACCATTGCCATCAGTGGCATTTTTTTATAATGTTATGTTCCTATGAACGCCAGTTCCAAAGCCATATGGCGTGAGCATATCCTTTGCGACGCCATTTTTTACTTGGTAAACGTAGTTATAATAAATAATGTTAAAAGTAGACATCCGTTTACAAGGAAATCTTTCGGAACGGATTCAGATTTGGTGTATTTTAAAACATTTGACAAAATACGGTAAAACACCGATGCCAGATCTCTGAGGGTAATGTGCGAAGAGTTCATAAATTTTCAATTGTTAAGCATTAATTCCGTACAACGCACCCGCTGGATTGTTATCTCAAATTAAAATTTTGTTTGCCCCAATTGTATGTCAACAAGTTGGTTTGAGCCATGTGAAAGTGAAATATCTTCATTAATGCATGTTTACACGCAAAATAAAATAGCTAATACGTAATCCGTGTGTTTTATGCTTCCCCTATAATGGTATCTTCTGAAGCATACACAGCACAGCATATTCTTTCTACAGCATTACATTCGACAGAAAATATTACGTATTGTCGTTAAAAAGTATAAGGTATAAAAGGTAGTGAGGTATCTAGTAGGCAATTTGCCGTACCCCACCGCAAACAATATTTGCACTAACTGATTGTGAGTTTGAAATTTTGTATTACGATTTCATTGCTTCTCATCTCGGAAAATCAAAAACAAGTTCCTCTTACCCTTAATGAAATTCATTCAGTTTACGAATTTTACGGCAACATTTATTACGTAATCAAGTAAAGAGTAGTGCAAATAAAACACATCAAACCAAAGAAAACACTCATGATAACATGCGTTTTCATATTTTGTTGTTTGTGTTAGCACCTGAGCTGAATAATGCACCAAACGAATGATTCCCCTGAGATAAAAGATGTTCGCCTACCACTTTCCATTTTACCACTTTCTCTAGCTGTGAGAGTGCAAATATATGTGTTAATATGTAGGTCCGCATTCTCCCCCAAGATTGCATTACCACTCACGCACGACACTCATCGATTTTTGTAATAATGAACGTTTGATAGTACTAACTACAGTAATTTTTAACTGTGGCGGTTGTAGAAAGTAGGTTATAATATGAAGGAGAGAAATACAATTTTCCTCCTAATGTAACCATACACCAACCACCGTACTCATCTTTCATCGGACCCAAATTATCAGCAGTGGAGGAGGATCTAACGCCAAAGGAATAAAGTTATCAGTAACAAACAGTAGCGTAGAGGACCGATAATAACAACAACTTGGTGGACTTGATAATACATACTCTTACCGTGATAATAACAACCTGTGTCCCCTGTCGTTTTTTACATTTACTAGAGACTAATCTATTGCATATGATATTTATATCTAACTACGTACGACTACTGTTCTCTGCTCCTCCGCTCTCACCTAATCATCAGCAAGGCGTATAGAGAGAATGGTATATATCTGCTATTATGTTGTTGTGTCGTAATGAAAGCTTCTATACAAGCGGTTACATATCGGTTTCAACGCCACCCTCTTGACTCGATCATTGCACAAGTAAAACCAGAAATCTCATACGAAAAAACTCGAGACGATAATGACGGGTGAGCGCTGATAAAAGATAGATATGAGACGGCATTCGCCATCGCCCACCACCCACCATCATCACCACCGCCACCACTATCTCTGTATACTTCTCAGCCGGATTTACTTCAACAAAAAAATCAGCGCAATATTTTAGCGTAGAGACGAGAGAGAAAGGGAGAGAGACAGAGAGACGAGAAAAAGGAAAGCTCTACTTGAGGTACGCAAAAGTGGGGCTCATCGAGAAAATGCTTCTGTAAATCATCTTCAGGGTAGATCAGCACAAAACGCATTTTATTTTCATTTATCAACGCAATATTTTGCTGAAACGAACAATATTACGCTTCACATTGTAAAAAATACATTCGTGCTTTGCATAGCAAGGTTAAACATTTCAGAAAGTAGATACTTTTCCTCTGTAATAATATATTACACGGTACTATTCTCCTCATTCCTACTTTTCGTTACCCATCATTCCCCGAGAAAATAATAGAGTTACCGTTACCGCTATCATTTTGCTTTTATTATGAATTCACTACCAAAAGTGTTGTTTGAGTTCACACAATGGTTTTACTCTGTTTTTCCTGTGTGTAAACTCTTTTATCTGTGTATACTACTGGAAGCGTAATCCACATTCTATCATTTTATATAAGTCTACATCACTCACGCCAAAAATAAGTAAAGCGTGAATACATCTCTGGCTTGTCTGCTATTCACTTTATCCGGTTCTCTCGTTGTAAGGGGTAAAATACACAAGAATACAGTTTTTATTACAAACGTACATTGATGCACACCACCGAAAACATGAGTGAACCGAGTATGAACACGTGAATATTACGGTGTTAACTTTAGACATTTAATCACTTGCTTGGTAATAATAATAATAATAATAATATGCAATTTGTCCTGGTCTTTAGTCACAGTTGCAGTAGAACACGGTATGAATCAATAGCTGTCTTTCGTATACCCGTATGTCAGGCCACTTTTCCCCGTTTTGCTCAGGCCAGTCTTCCAGCTTACCCAGTAATATTTCACTTCAATGGTGATAGGTAAAGTTGTAGGTGTATAATGCTTATAAAGCTTTTTTGTTAGGATGCTGCATAATACTTTGTACATTCATTCCATTCTCCGTATTTTTATTAATAGCGAAACCTATTTTTTCCATAGGAAATGAATACAAAGCGCACGGCAAACATGTTTTCAATGGAAATCATCTTACGCAACCTATTTTCTTTATTTCGAATCTAACGACAAGGTTCACTTTCTAGAAATACGCTCAAAATAGCAGAGAAATAATGTAATGTTGAATGTGTTTATGACGGCAACAAGGATTGATGAGCAACAAAAATATTTTTTTCAATACAAGGTAAAAAAACAGAATCGTGGAACATTTTACTTTGCGCCCTTACAATCTACAGGATGAGTGTAGTCACGTTGACAGGAGAAGAGAAAACAGTCGGACAATTAAAGATACTTTCTCTAAAATTATCATCGTGTCCTCTCCCTTACTACTCAATTTACTCTAATGGGATGCTGACACTAGCTACACCATGAATATGCTATCGGGTATATGTGTGTCGTACGTGCTCATTATGTAAAATGACACTGCCCTTTAATCTCGACACACACACAACGAAAGTCACAAAATATTTCATTTTTCCTTCACAAAAGGAAGAAGGACGACAGATTGAGCTGTTTTCACATGTCTTTTGATTTACTTTGGGTTTATGTTGTTGAATAGAATTTAATAAAATGAAAATCAAACAAATGAAGGGAGAGTCTGTTCTTTTGACTTGTAGGCAGCTCAGTGAAGAAACCAACCAGTGTCAATATTAAAGGGTTGGAACTCCTAATTATTAATTAAAACCATTCCAAGAACCTAATGCAAAGCAAATACATAGATTCATTTTCGTTAATTATACGTTGACTCTGCCATACAAACCGCACCTCTCTTATAACTTGTCTATGTTGAGTATGGCTTTGCTCTTTTAACAAAAAATCTTAATTATGTCGTGAGATTTAATATCCTGGCTTTGATTATCACAACGAAATTCCAACTTTCACCTACACAAACAATGTTGGCATTCAAGAGCACGTTGTCTATACAGCACTCAAAAAGATTTTTAAGCGGCTTCCGTTCTACCTAGTCCTAGTCCCTCCATACCTATACTATACCTAGGGAGTTGGATGATGATTTCGTGTGTGTGTGTATCCTGGTATTCAAACCTAAACCTAAAAAAATTACTTTTCAAAATTGTGAACCTAACAACTAACAATAATGACCTTTGGCTTTTAACTGACGTCAAAGTTTACCGTCTGTTTATGTGAAATTTTAATTAGTACGGCACAGGTACACCAATGGCTAATACGCCGTCACTTCAAATCGAAACAACGCGCGAGGGTGTTCAGAGCATAATTCAACATGTGTGTTCATCATATATACATTCATATATAATTGTAAGTAAAAAATATCTTTCTTCTAACAGAGGCTCTTACGTCAATTAAGTGAAATATTGAACATTACTTTAAACCTTTCATGGTGTTTTTCTTGTAAATGATCTCATAGCTTAAATTCACATACATAAAATTGATATTTGATGCATACATTTTTGTAGTACTCCGACGGAAACTACAAGGAGTTTGTAAAAGTCCATTAAAGCTTCTTAAATTGTCGGAGATAAGTGATATAAGGGTTAACCTGGAATGTCTGTAACTGTGACGGTTAGAAGTCTCCCCCTATGTAAGAAAACTTGCTTTCTCTTTAAGAGAAAGTAGCTTGTATATGGAACATATGTCAGAACTTTAAATTCATCTTGTCTGTGAGTAACATCCATATAGTCAAGTATACAAGAAGAGTGTTTACTTTCATTATTCAACAAGAATCCTGAAACTGAATGCTTACACAAGAGAAACCTCTTGTAACTGTGTCTTCTACCCAGTACCCTATTCTACATAATACTCCCTGGTGATGGGGAATGAAAAGCATTCAAGTGTTTTGCAAATGGGGGAGGAATTGGCCTGAAAGGTAAAATAAAAATGTGCTCGATCAATCCTTAAAAGATGAGAGAAAAAACTTTGTACCTGAAATGCCTGATTGAGTGAATGCATCCTAAGTCGTTCCCGTTCATTGCTCTCAAGTCTTCTGAGTGTTTTTTCCCTAGCACTCAAAATCAGTTTACGTCTCCCGACTGGGTTCTTCTTTTTCACCGGAGCATCCCCGCTCCCACCGCTCTCTTTAGTCTGTCCGTTGTTGGTGGTGGTGGAAGGGTTGTTCGTACCGTTACATTTGGCGGTGCTGGTGTTATTGTTGTTGCATTCGGAATCATCCTTTAATAAACCAGTGGACGAGTCTGCAGCCATTGTGTCGATACAGTTGTCTCCAACACTCGGGGCCCTCATCATTGTCAAAGGGTCATGAGCAATACTTACATCAGAAATAATTGCGGTCCCGATGCCGCTATTGTAAGATCCGCAACTGCTTAAACTGCTACTACTGGAAGCTACACTTTGCGGACTGTGCAACTGGAGATCAGGAGGTTGCTGGGGGATAGTAGTAGTACCATTACTGAGTGTTGTAGTTGTGGCGCTGATACTTGACAGACATTGCAAATGAACTGGACTGGCTGCTGGTTGGTGGGTAGGGAGTAATGGCTGAGGATGCTGTTGCTGCTGGTGATGATGCGGGTGTTGTCTTTGATGGCAGATTCCAAGAGGGTGAAGCGTTGTTGTCATTGAGGTAAGACTTTGTGGTGAAAGTCCTGCTGTGACTGGACTGATCCCAATAAGCCCCAGGTGAGCGTTCCCATCAGGTTGGTCATCTATGCTGTTGTTCGTTAGCACGGTAGTTATAGAGGACGCAGTGGATGAAGAGTCACTCAAGTAAAAGTCACTCGACTCCTCCAACATCTTCACGTCAAGGACCAACATTTGTACGGATGGTATAATTTTTTTACGCAAAGAAGAAATAACAGTGGGATGAACGTGAGAGAAAGTGGAGCCAATTCCACAATCAAATTATGCTGCCAGTTGTGCTGGAAAAATAGAGACAAGAAAAGACCAACGTCATGTTAGATTTCCCTCTTTTTATTTTTTCTTCATACGAAACGAGCATGTCATTCCCTATAACATTTAGACCAAAGCCACAAAAGGCGTGAGAAGTTGGTAGGAAGTCAATGTCACCATAAAATATCCAAGTTTTTTTTTGCCAAAACGAAGGGAAAAGAAGTTTTATACTTTCATAGACATAAAATCCAGCTGACTTTGAAGCTGTAGTTTCATGATAAAACAGAGCACAGGTGAAAACGTACTTGGCTTTATGCACTTTTTACAATTTTCCTACCTATCCATCTATGCCACGTTACATATCCTCCTTTCACTCAACAAGTCCCATGACTGACAAGGCTCAAGTTTCGCTTCGTTTACCAAAGAGATTTTTCTGGGTTTCAAAAGCCACGGTTTGCTGTATATTACAAGTAATGTAAACTCATTCGACTTATACTCATGTCCTGATAACTATGAGTGATGCGTACAACCACTGCTCTAATGAATACACCGTGTTTTTTCATAAAAAAATCCTTGTTAGCTACACTCATACTTACGACTGACAGAGTATAACAGAAAGACATAAGATGAGCAATAAAAAACTGTGTACTTTTTTTTATACCAACGTGCATGCCTGCATGCAGATGACAGTGGTGAGTGGGTCAAGTTTCCACATCAAGTTACGGTTATTCTTTATTTGGCTTTACCTCACTATGAGTTGGGGAGACAAAGAGTGAGAAAGGAGACTTTTCCGCTTTCCCTCGTTTTGTTACCAAAGAAAGTGTATACACCATCATACCGCAAGTACGCCATTTCTACATGTATTTATGTATGCAGTTCAGTGCACAGTAAAAATGTTTTTTAACATTCTCGTACTTTTACTTTATGAGATAACGTGTAAGTAGAGATGCATGTATGAAGACTGCACGTTGTGCCTTGTGCCCCAGCCAGGAGCACACAACTGTCTCGTTGTCGTCGTATATATTTTTGTATTTATCTTGGAGAAGATTAGCTTAGATGGAAACCGATTTCTCCTACCCCACGCAAACTTTTCTCGCGTTCTCTTCCCCCTTGCTCGTGTAGAGTGACCGCTTTTTCTTGGGTCCACATTTGCCAATTTTGTTTGCTTTAAATTCACCTTTTTAATGAACCTTCCGTGGTTACTTGGGCCTGTGGGGAGACTTGCTCTTTCCTAATAGGGAGACACGAGGAACTGTTTCTGTTGGAGATGATGTCGACTAAAATTTCTCACTTTTCCTCGGCGTTTCACTTGCAGTAATATTATGCAATGGTAGGTCGCACTACGAAAGCAACCCTAAACTCATGCCTGCATGTGCGTCTTGAAAACCCTCCAAGCACATAGCGTACAAGTAATATAACATACCTGTTGTATACGTTATAACCATGAACCGTATTCCCTCAAGAGAAAGTAGTGAAAGTACATATTATATCTAAGTAATTTCAACCATATTTAAGCAAAATTAATGACTTTTATGATCAATTTTCACACGCATAAATAAGCAGCGAGGGTGTGCGTGTGTGAATTAAAATCGTCCTGAAATTGAAGGATATTACCACTTCAAATGGAACCAATCTGTTTCACATTATGATGCATTAGATGAAAGTATTTTCGGGATACAGAAAAACATTTTGGTTTCCATCATTTTGGAGAATGGAATTGATGTGTTGTATTATTGTGTGTTAAAAGGGTAACAAAAGCGAACGCTGGTAGATTATGACGACGGCAACGTTGCATCAACACTCAACACACATGGCTTTCCATTCTCACTGTATAAGACAGACAAAACACCGATGGAAACTTGCTGTTGTGCCTTCTTTCACCGAAAACTTTCTCTATCGTTTGTATAAATACACGGTTGCACAGCAAAGCATACCAATAATGTGTTATTGTGCATTACAGAATAGAACAAATAAAACGTTTGTTCACATCACAATATATTCCCTTTCCCCAAATGGCTTGACTCCAGTCGCATTTCGAAATGAAGATGGGAAAGCAGGGTGGTGGAAGTCACAACAGACCACAGGAGCAACCAAAGTAATTCTTCTGAGGCATCAATAATTCTTGAGTTACTCGGCGTTTCCTCCGCTCCACCACTACTACTACTACTACTACTACTGCATCCATTCGTAGTTGATGATGTGCCTTTTTGCAACGCTACGCATATTACACAAAAAACAAGAACATATTCTGGCTCAGCGTGCTATAAGAGTTGACTAGGAAGAAAAAACAGAAACCACCGACTACAACAAATAAAACGTTCATCATATAAAACTATTCACACACCTTAGTATTCAATAGACACAATGAATATATAGGGCCATCCGCATGTAAGCAAGCTTCTTTTTATCACTTTTACTTCAGTCAAGGAATGAAAGATTGTAGAAAACTATATACGAAAGCAGCGCACAAGAAAAGTACATCTGGAAAGACAACTAATTTGTTTTCATGGATTGTCAATAACAATCAGGAGCAACGTCGAGAAAATATAGCGGGGTAAAAAATACCTGCCTGTTGATACAAACTGTGGATATCTTTAAAGAACATAGAAAATCCGCTATATTCGCAACGTTTTGTAAAGAATACACGCATATTTGATGATAATAATTGCTTTAAAAGACTATATATGTTTATAAATATCATAGTATAGGCGGCAGACAGCTATTTTAAATTTACATTTGGTTATACTAAAGATAAATCAAGTCTTATCAAAAGCCTTTCTCAGGAAAGCATGCTGCAGGTTTCCAGCATTAAACAAAACAATATTTTTAAAACAATTCCAAAAATACTACATCTTATTTTCTTGTTGACTTACTATACACCCTATATACTTCCGGATCACCCTATACATGGGTGTAACATAAACAAAAACATTTCATTAAATCTTCATCCATGCACCGCACCAGTCAGATGATGAATGGTGCGCATATGCCTAGATAGATCCTAATCATAAGTAAGTGAACAGTGTAAATAGGGTTGTTGTTTCCATTCCTATGTGCTTACGGTATGTAGATAGGCACCATTGTTTCATTTGACTTTCATTTGGCTTTGCTATAAAAGAACCTTTTCGCTCTTCACGTCGTGAATGCCGTAAAAACTTGCACAAAAGTCCCCACAGCCACACCAACCGTGTGCACTGGAAGAATGAAAGAATTCGTATTCTTCTCAGGGTTACTAAAAAGTAGGGAAAAGAAGAAATTGTTGGGAAAAAGATAAAGAAACGAGTGTATGATCCAGTTCGCCACAGAATAACAAAAAGGTACCACTGCAGAAATTCATGTGGAAATGAACATTTAGCGAATTGGGTATGACTAAAATACCTTGTTTTCGACCTTGTTTTAACATATATAGTAGAAACGTATATGGTCTAATGTGTACGTTTAAAATTTAGTTATACTTTTGTAGTACCTAAGACAAGGTAAAAAAAATTTCTGTACTTGCGTTCATTTACACGGGCTTATTTATTAAACTTTTGCGTGTTCATCCCTCATGCATTGTGGTTTTTTGGGGGAATGCAAGTACTAGTTGAAATTAGCAATAGCAGCCATGTTTTCCGTGTGTGGTCCTGTGCTTTAAAAGTTATTTTTTAGATATAACGGGAAAATAAACGGGGACGATGCGCAATGCTTAGAAAACAAATCAGGTTATTTTAAAAATACTGCGTTTTAAATAAGTAGGTTTTTACAATGTTGTATGTAAATGTTTTCGTTTCGGATTTTATACCGAGTCTGCTCGGCACAAATTCGTTCATCCCCCACAGATACTTTAATAAGCTGGAAGTGTTTTATGACTAACATCTTATATTAAATAGTTAATACGTATTTTCCAATTTACCAATTAAATTGCATATTATGTAAATCCCATCTCATATTCTATCGTACATTCCTCATTAACGTTATATCGTTCTGAAGCGCAAAGAACAATGTAATCGGCCATCAGTTTGTCGATTCATATATTGTGTTTGATGATCGTCACAAAAAGTTGAAATACTTCAGTGAAATGTGATACCCATCAGTCATGTAATGCACTTTGTAGTTTATTGAATTTTTAAATAACTATAAATCAGTGTAGTTCAATTAGCTCGATTTCTAATTAATTACTAATTGGTAATTAGAGAGGAAACTCAAGTAATTAATTTTTCCTTTCTTCATTAGGCAGC